>PVKV010024612.1:0-31056 GCA_004027835.1 Alouatta palliata
ATCTCTGTGCACACCAGTGGCTGTCGGTCCTTTTTACCATCTCTGTGCACACCTGGAGACAATGTTTCCTGGTTGTCCCTCTGTGCACACCTGGTGTTTCTGGGTCCTGGTTGCCATTTCTGAGCTCAACATTTGGCTGTGTGTCCTGGTTGCCCCTCTGTGTACACCTGGTGGCTGTGGGTCCTGGTTGCCTCTCTGTGCACTTCTGCTGGCTGTGGGTCCTGTTTGTCATCTCTGTGCCCACCTGCTGTCTGTGGGTCCTGATTGCCCCACTGTGTACACCTGATGTGTGTGGTTCCTGGTTGACATCTCTGCACACCCGTTTCTGTGGGTCCTGGTTGCCCCTCTGTGAACACCAGGTGGCTGTCAGTCCTGATTTCCATATCTGGGCACACCAGTGGCAGTGGGTCCTGGTTGCACATCTGTGTACACCTGGTGGCTGTGGGTCATGGTTTCCCCTCTGTGCACACCTGTTTGCTGTGGGTCCTGGTTGCCTTCTCTGTGTGCACTTGTTGGCTGTGGGTCCTGGTTGACATCTCTGTGCACCCCTGGTGTCTGTGGGTCCTGATTGCCATCTCTTGGCACACCTGGTGACTGTGGGTCCTGGTTGCTGCTCTGTGAACACTCATGGCTGTAGGTTCTTGTTGACAACTCTGTGCACACCTGTTGGTTGTGGGTCCTGGTTGCCATCTCTGTACACACCTGGTGGCTGTGGGTCCTGGTTGCCATATCTGTGCACACCCGTGTCTGTGGTCCCGGTAGCCCCTCCATGTACACCTGGTGGCTTTGAGTCCTGGTTGGAATCTCTGAGCACATCTTAGGCAGAGGGTCCTTGTTGCCCTTCTGTGTACATCTGGTGGCTGTCGGTCCTACTTGCCACCTCTGTGCACACCCATGGCTGTGGGACCCGCTAGAGCCTCTGTGTACACCTGGTGGCTGTGGTTCCTGTTTGCCATCTATGTGCTCAAATTTTGGTTGATGGCCCTGGTTGGCCCTCTGTGTACACCTGGTGGCTGTGGGTCCTGTTGCCATCACTGTGCACACCCGTGGCTGTGGGTCCTGATTGCCCCTCTGTGCACACCTGATGTGTGTGGTTCTTGGTTGCCATCTCTGCACACCCGTTTCTGTGGGTCCTGGTTGCCCCTCTGAGAACACAAGGTGGCTGTCAGTCCTGATTTCCATATCTGGGCACACCAGTGGCAGTGGGTCCTGGTTGCACATCTGTGTATACCTGGTGGCTGTGGGTCCTGGTTGCCCCTAAGTGCACACCTGTTGGCTGTGGGTCCTGGTTGCCTTCTCTGTGCACACCTGATGGCTGTGGGTCCTGATTGCTCCTCTGTGCACACCTGGTGCCTATGTGTCCATGTTGCCACCTCTTTGCACACCCGTGGTTGTGGGTCCCAGTTGCCCCCCTGTGTACACCTGGTGGCTGTGAGTCCCACTTGTCTCTCTGTGCACACCTTGTGGCTCCGGTTCCTTGTTCCACCCTCTGTGCACATCCATGGCTTTTGGGTCCTGTTTGCCCCTCTGTGCACACTTGGTGGCTGTGGGTCCTGGTTACATGTGTGTGTACACCATGGCTCTGGGTCCTGGATCCCCCCTCTGTGCACACCCGTCGCTGTGGGTCCTGGTTGCCCATCTGTGCTCACCCGTGGCTGTGTGTCCTACATCTCCCCTCTGTGCACACGCTTGGCTGTGTGTCCTGGTTTCCACTCTGTGCACACCTGGTGGCTGTGCGTCCTGGTTGCCCCTCTGTTCACCCCCATGGCTGTGAGTCCTTTCTGCATTCTCTGTGCTCATCCATGGCTCTCCGTTCTGGTTGCCATCTCTTTGCACACCCGGGGTTGTGGGTCCTGGTTGAAGTCTCTGTGCACACCTGGTGGCTGTGAGTACAGCTTGCCATATCTGTGCACACCTGGTGGCTGTGGTTCCTGGTTACATCTCTGGGTACACCCGTGGCTCTGGGTCCTGTATCTCCACTCTGTGCACACCCGTGGCTTTGGGACCTGTTTCCCCCTCTATACACAGCCTTGCCTGTGGGCCTGGTTTCCGCTCTGTGCACACCCTTGGCTGTGTGTCCTGCATCCGCCCTCTGTACACTCCCGTCGCTGTGGGTCCTTGTTGCCCCTCTGTGCACACCCATGGCTGTGGGTCCTAGATCCCCCTCTGTGCACACTCATGGCTGTGAGTCCTGGATCCGCCTCTGTGCACACCCATTTCTGTGGGTCCTGGTTGCCCCTCTGTGCACACCTGGTGGCTGTGGGTCTTGGTTGCCACCTCTGCGCACACCCGTGGCTTGGTTCCTGGTTGCCATCTCTGTGCACACCTGTTGGCTGCGGGTCCTGGTTACCCCTCTGTGAACACCCGTGGCTGTGGGTCCTGCTTGCCCCTCTGTTCACCCCTATGGCTGTTGATCCTTTTTGCCCTCTCTGTGCACAACCGTGGCTGTCTGTTCTCATTGCCATCTCCGTGCACACCCGTGGCTGTGATTCCTGCTTGCCATCTCTGTGCACACCCATGGCTGTGGGTCCTGGTTGAGACTGTGTGTACACTCGGTGGCTGTGGGTCCTGGTTGCCATCTCTGTGCACACCTGGGGGCTGTTGGTCCTGTCTGCCTCTCTGTGCACACCCTTGGCTGTGGATCCTGTTTGCCATCTCTGTGTACACCTGGTTGCTTTGGGTCCTGGTTGTCTCTCTGTGCACACCTGGTGTCTCTGGGTCCTGGTTGCTATCTCTGAACTCAACCTTTGGCTGTGTGTCCTGTTTGCCCCTCTGTGTACACCTGGTGCCTGTAGGTCCCAGTTGCCTCTCTGTGCACATCTGGTGGCTGTGGGTCCTGTTTGTCATCTCCGTGCACTCCTGTTGTCTGTGGGTCTTGATTGCCTCTCTGTGTACACCTGATGTGTGTGGTTCCTGGTTGACATCTCTTCACACCCGTTTCTGTGGGTCCTGGTTACCCCTCTGTGAACACCATTTTTCTGTCAGTGCAGATTGCCATATCTGTGCACACCAGTGGCAATGGGTCCTGGTTGCACATCTGTGTACACCTCGTGGCTGTATGTCCTTGTTGCCCCTCTGAGCACACCTGTTTGCTGTGTGTCCTGGTTGCCATCTCTGTGTGCACTTGTTGGCTGTGGGTCCTGGTTGACATCTCTGTGCACCCCTGGTGGCTGTGGGTCCTGATTGCCATCTCTTTGCACAACTGGTGGCTGTGGGTCCTGGTTGTTCTTCTGTGCACACTCATGGCTGTAGGTTCTTGATGACAACTCTGTGCACACCTGTTGGCTGTGGGTCCTGGTTGCCATCTCTGTGCACACCTGGTGGCTGTGGGTCCTGGTTGCCATATCTGTGCACACCCGTGTCTGTGGTCCCGGTAGCCCCTCTGTGTACACCTGGTGGCTTTGAGTCCTGGTTGGAATCTCTGTGCACATCTTTGGCAGAGGGTCCTTGTTGCCCCTCTGTGTACCTCTGGTGGCTGTTGGTCCTACTTGCCACCTCTGTGCACACCCGTGGCTGTGGGACCCGCTTGATCCTGTGTGTACACCTGGTGGCTGTTGGTCCTGGTTGCCATCTCTGTGCTCACCTTTTGGTTGCTGGCCCTGGTTGCCCCTCTGTGTACACCAGGTGGCTGTGGGTCCTGTTGCCATCTCTGTGCACACCCGTGGCAGTGGATCTTGATTGCCCCTCTGCGTACACCTGATGTGTGTGGTTCCTGGTTGCCATCTCTGCACACCCATTTCTGTGGGCCCTGGTTGTGCCTCTGTGTACACCTGGTGGCTGTGGGTCCTGTTGCCATCTCTGTGCACACCCGTGGTTTGGGTCGTGATTGCCCCTCTGTGTACTCCTGATGTGTGTGGTTCCTGGTTGCCATCTCTGCACACCCGTTTCTGTGGTTCCTGGTAGCCCCTCTGTGTACATCAGGTGGCTGTCAGTCCTGGTTGCCATATCTGTGTACACCAGTGGCAGTGGGTCCTGGTTGCACATCTGTGTACACCTGGTGGCTGTGGGTCCTGGTTGCCCCTCTGTGCACAGCTGTTGGCTGTGGGTCCTGGTTGCCTTCTCTGTGCACACCTGATGGCTGTGGGTCCTGATTGCCATCTGTGTGCATACTGGTGGATGTGGATCCTGTATGTCATCTCTTTGCACATGCGTTGCTTTCAGTCCTTTTTACCATCACTGTGCACACCTGGTGGCTATGTTTCCTGGTTGCCCCTCTGTGCACACCTGGTGCCTGTGTGTCCTTGTTGCCACCTCTTTGCACACCCGTGGCTGTGGGTCCCGGTTGCTCCCCTGTGTACACCTGGTGGCTGTGAGTCCTACTTGCCTCTCTGTGCACACCTTGTGGCTCCGGTTCCTTGTTTCACCCTCTGTGCACATCCATGGCTGTGGGTCCTGGTTGCCCCTCTGTGCACACCTGGTGGCTGTGCATCCTGGTTACATGTGTGTGTACACCCGTGGCTCTGGGTCCTGGATTCCCCCTCTGTGCACCCCTGTCGCTGTGGGTCCTGGTTGCCCATCTGTGCACACCTTGTGTCTGTGGGTCTTGGTTGCCTACGCTGTGCACACCCATGGCTGTTGTTCCTCGTTGCCACTTCTGTGCACACCTGGTGGCTGTGGGTCCTGGTTACCCCACTGTGAACACTCATGACTGTGCATCCTGGTTGCCCCTCTGTTCATCCCCATCGCTGTGGGTCTTTTTGCATTCTCTCTGCACACCTGTGGCTGTCTGTTCTCATTGCCATCTCTGTGCACACCAGTGGCTGTGTATTCTGGTTAAGCCTGTGTGTACGCTCAGTGGCTGTGCGTCCTGGTTGCCATCTCTGTGCACACCAGGTGGCTGTTGGTCCTGTCTGCCTCTCTGTGCACACCCTTCGATGTGGGTCCTGTTTGCCATCTCTGTGTAGACCTGTTTGCTTTGGGTCCTGGTTGCCTCTCTCTGCACACCTTTTGTCTCTGGGTCCTGGTTCCACCCTCTGTGTACTAGCGTGGCTGTGGGTCCTGGTTGCCCCTCTGTGCACACCTCCTTTCTATGTTTCCTGAAGGCCATCTCTGTGCATACTGGTGGCTGTGGGTCCTGTTTGCTCCTCTGTGCACACCTACGGATGTGGATCTTGGTTGCCATCTCTGTGCACACCCATGGATGTCGGTCTTTTTTACCATCTCTGTGCACACCTGGTGGCAATGTTTCCTGGTTGTCCCTCTGTGCACACCTGGTGTCTCTGGGTCCTGCTTGCCATCTCTGAGCTCAACTTTTGGCTGTGTGTCCTGATTGCCCCTCTGTGTACACCTGGTGACTGTGGGTCCTTGTTGCCTCTCTGTGCACATCTGGTTGCTGTGAGTCCTGATTGTCATCTCCGTGCACACCTGTTGTCTGTGAGTCCTGAATGCCCCACTGTGTACACCTGATGTGTCTGTTTCCTGGTTGCCATCTCTGCACACCCGTTTCTGTGGGTCTTGGTTGCCCCTCTGTGAACACCAGGTGGCTGTCAGTCCTGATTTCCATATCTGATCACACCAGTATCAGTGGGTGCAGGTTGCACATCTGTGTACACCTGGTGGCTGTGGGTCATGGTTTCCCTTCTGTGCACACCTGTTTGCTGTGGGTCCTGGTTGCCTTCTCTGTGTGCACTTGTTGGCTGTGTATCCTGGTTGACATCTCTGTGCACCCCTGGTGGCTGAGGGTCCTGATTGCCATCTCTTTGCACACCTGGTGGCTGTGGGTTCTGGTTGCTCCTCTGTGCACACTCATGGCTGTAGGTTCTTGTTTACAACTCTGTGCACACCTGTTGGCTGTGGGTCCTGGTTGCCATCTCTGTGCACATCCGTGTCTGTGGTCCCGGTAGCCCCTCTGTGTATACCTGGTGGCTTTGGGTCATGGTTGGAATCTCTGTGCACATCTTTGGCGGAGAGTCCTTGTTGCTCCTCTGTGTACATCTGGTGGCTATCGGTCCTACTTGCCACCTCTGTGCACACCCGTGGCTGTGGGACCCACTTGAGCCTCTGTGTACACCTGGTGGCTGTGGGTCCTGTTGCCATCTCTGTGCTCACCTTTTGGTTGCAGACCCTGTTTGCCCATCTGTGTACACTTGGTGGCTGTGGGTCCTGGTTGCCATCTCTGTGCACACCTGATGTGTGTGTTTCCTGGTTACCATCTCTGCACTACCATTTCTGTGGGTCCTGAATGCCCCTCTGTGTACACCAGGTGGCTGTCAGTCCTGGTTGCCATATCTGTGCACACCTGTTGGCTGTAGGTCCTGGTTGCCTTGTCTGTGCACACCTGATGGCTGTGGGTCCTGATTGCCATCTGTGTGCATACTGGTGGCTGTGGATCCTGTTTGCCATCTCTTTGCACATGCGTTGCTGTCAGTCCTTTTTACCATCTCTGTACACACCTGGTGGCTATGTTTCCTGGTTGCCCCTTTGTGCACACCTGGTGCCTGTGTGTCCTTGTTGCCACCTCTTTGCACACCCATGGCTGTGGGTCCCGGTTGCCCCCCTGTGTACTCCTGGTGGCTGTGAGTCCCACTTGCCTCTCTGTGCACACCTTGTGGCTCCGGTTCCTTGTTCCACCCTCTGTGCACATCCATGGCTGTGGGTCCTGTTTGCCCCTCTGTGCACACCTGGTGGCTGTGGGTCCTGGTTACATGTGTGTGTACAGCCGTGGCTCTGGGTCCTGGATCCCCCTCTGTGCCCAACCGTTGCTGTGGGTCCTGGTTGCCCATCTGTGCTCACCCGTGGCTGTGTGTCCTGGATCTCCCCTCTGTGCACACCATTGGCTGTGCGTCCTGGTTGGCCCTCTGTGCACAACTGGTGGCTGTGGGTCTTGGTTGCCTAATCTGTGCACACCCGTGGCTGTGGTTCCTCGTTGCCATCTCTGTGCACACCTGGTGGCTGTGGATCCTAGTTACCCCTCTGTGAACACTCACGACTGTGCATCCTGGTTGCATCTCTGTTCACCCCCATGGCTGTGGGTCCTTTTTGCATTCTCTGTGCACACCCGTGGCTGTCTGTTCTCATTGCCATCTCTGTGCGTACCTGTGGCTGTGGGTCCTGGTTGAGCCTGTGTGTACACTCGGTGACTGTGGGTCCTGGTTGCCATCTCTGTGCATACCTGCTGGCTTTTGGTCCTGTCTGCCTCTCTGTGCACACCCTTGGCTGTTGGTCCTGTTTGCCATCTCTGTGTAGACCTGGTGGCTTTGGGTCCTGGTTGCCTCACTCTGAACAACTGGTATCTCTGGGTGTCAGTTCCACCCTCTGTGTACACCCGTGGCTGTGGCTCCTGATTGCCCCTCTGTGCACAACTGCTGGCTGTGTTTCCTGATTGCCATCTCTGTGGATACTGGTGGCTGTGGTTCTTGGTAGCTCCTCTGTGCACACCCATGGATGTGGATCTTGGTTGCCATCTTGGTGCACACCCATGGCTGTCGGTCCTTTATACCATCTCTGTTCACACCTGGTGGCAATGTTTCCTGGTTGTCCTTCTGTGCACACCTGGTCTCTCTGGGTCCTTGTTGCCATCTCTGAGCTCAACTTTTGGCTTTGTGTCCTGGTTACCCCTCTGTGTACACCTGGTGGCTGTGGCTCCTGGTTGCCTCTCTGTGCACATCTGGTGGCTGTGGGTCCTGTTTGTCATCTCCGTGCACACCTGTTGTCTGTGGGTCCTGATTGCCCCTATGTGTACACCTGATGTGTGTGATTCCTGGTTGCCATCTCTGCACACCCGTTTCTGTGGGTCCTGGTTGCTCCTCTGTGTACACCAGGTGGCTGTCAGTCCTGATTGCCATATCTGTGCACACCAGTGGCAGAGGGTCCTGGTTGCACATCTGTGTACACCTGGTAGCTGTGGGTCCTGGTTGCCCCTCTGTGCACACCTGTTGGCTGTGGGTCCTGGTTGCCTTCTCTGTGTGCACTTATTGGCTGTGGGTCCTGGTTGATATCTCTGTGCACCCCTGGTGGCTGTGGGTCCTGATTACCATCTCTTTGCACACCTGGTAGCTGTGGTTCCTGGTTGCTCCTCTGTGCACACTCATGGCTGTAGGTTCTTGTTGACAACTCTGTGCACACCTGTTGGCTGTGGGTCCTGGTTGCCATATCTATGCACACCTGTGTCTGTGGTCCCGGTAGCCCCTCTGTGTACACCTGGTGGCTTTAAATCCTGGTTGGAATCTCTGTGCACATCGTTGGCGGAGTGTCCTTCCTGCCCCTCTGTGTACATCTGGTGGCTGTCGGTCCTACTTGCCACCTGTGTGCACACCCGTTGCTGTGGGACCCACTTGAGCCTCTGTGTACACCTGGTGGCTGTGGGTCCTGTTGCCATCTCTGTGCACACCCGTGGCTGTGGGTCCTGATTACCCCTCTGCATACACCTGATGTGTTTGGTTCCTGGTTGCCGTCTCTGCACACCCGTTTCTGTGGGTCCTGGTTGCCCCTCTGTCTAAACCAGGTGACTATGGGTCATGTTGCCATCTCTGTGCACACCCGTGGCTGTGGGTCCTGATTGCCCCTCTGTGTACACCTGATGTGTGTGGTTCCTGGTTGCCATCACTGCACATGCTTTTCTGTGGGTCCTGGTTGACCCTCTGTGTACACCTGGTGGCTGTGGGTCCTGTTGCCATCTCTGTGCACACCCGTGGCTGTGGGTCCTGATTACCTCTCTGTGTACACCTGATGTGTGTAGTTCCTGGTTGACATCTCTGCACACCTGTTTCTGTGGGTCCTGGTTGCCCCTCTGTGAACACCATTTTTCTGTCAGTGCAGATTGCTATATCTGTGCACACCAGTGGCTACGGGTCCTGGTTGCACATCTGTGTACACCTGGTGGCTGTATGTCCTGGTTGCCCCTCTGTGCACACCTGTTTGCTGTGTGTCCTGGTTGCCATCTCTGTGTGCACTTGTTGGCTGTGTGTCCTGGTTGCCATCTCTGTGTGCACTTGTTGGCTGTGGGTCCTGGTTGTTCTTCTGTGCACACTCATGGCTGTAGGTTCTTGTTGACAACTCTGTGCACACCTGTTGGCTGTGGGTCCTGGTTGGAATCTCTGTGCATACCTGGTGTCTGTGGGTCCTGGTTGCCATATCTGTGCACACCCGTGTCTGTGGTCCCGGTAGCCCCACTGTGTACACCTGGTGGCTTTGAGTCCTGGTTGGAATCTCTGTGCACATCTTTGACGGAGGGTCCTTGTTGCCCCTCTGTGTACATCTGGTGGCTGTCGGTCCTACTTGCCACCTCTGTGCACGCCCGTGGCTGTGGGACCCGCTTGATCCTGTGTGTACACCTGGTGGCTGTTGGTCCTGGTTGCCATCTCTGTGCTCACCTTTTGATTGCTGGCCCTGGTTGCCCCTCTGTGTACACCAGGTGGCTGTGGGTCCTGTTGCCATCTCTGTGCACACCCGTGGCAGTGGGTCCGGATTGCCCTTCTGCGTACACCTGATGTGTGTGGTTCCTGGTTGCCATCTCTGCACACCCATTTCTGTGGGCCCTGGTTGTGCCTCTGTGTACACCTGGTGGCTGTGGGTCCTGTTGCCATCTCTGTGCACACCCATGGCTTTGGGTCCTGATTGCCCGTCTGTGTACTCCTGATGTGTGTGGCTCCTGGTTGCCATCTCTGCACACCCATTTCTGTGGTTCCTGGTAGCCCCTCTGTGTATATCAGGTGGCTGTCAGTCCTGGTTGCCATATCTGTGCACACCAGTGGCAGTGGGTCCTGGTTGCACATCTGT
This sequence comes from Alouatta palliata, assembly GCA_004027835.1. Taxonomy (NCBI): domain Eukaryota; kingdom Metazoa; phylum Chordata; class Mammalia; order Primates; family Atelidae; genus Alouatta; species Alouatta palliata. The sequence goes on from PVKV010024612.1 coordinate 9,718, forward strand.
GTACACCTGGTGGCTGTGGGTCCTGGTTGCTCCTCTATGCACAGCTGTTGGTTGTGGGTCCTGGTTGCCTTCTCTGCGCACACCTGATGGCTGTGGGTCCTGATTGCCATCCGTGTGCATACTGGTGGATGTAGATCCTGTATGCCATCTCTTTGCACATGCGTTGCTTTCAGTCCTTTTTACCATCTCTGTGCACACCTGGTGGCTATGTTTCCTGGTTGCCCCTCTGTGCACACCTGGTGCCTGTGTGTCCTTGTTGCCACCTCTTTGCACACCCATGGCTGTGGGTCCCGGTTGTCCCCCTGTGTACACCTGGTGGCTGTGAGTCCTACTTGCCTCTCTGTGCACACCTTGTGGCTCCGGTTCCTTGTTTCACCCTCTGTGCACATCCATGGCTGTGTGCCCTGGTTGCCCCTCTGTGCACACCTGGTGGCTGTGCATCCTGGTTACATGTGTGTGTACACCCGTGGCTCTGGGTCCTGGATTCCCCCTCTGTGCACCCCTGTCGCTGTGGGTTCTGGTTGCCCATCTGTGCTCAACCGTGGCTGTGTGTCCTGAATCCCCCCTCTGTGCACACCCTTGGCTCTGCTTCCTGGTTGCCCCTCTGTGCACACCTGGTATCTGTGGGTCTTGGTTGCCTACTCTGTGCACACCCATGGCTATGGTTCCTCACTGCTATCTCTGTGTACACCTGGTGGCTGTGGCTCCTGGTTGCCTCTCTGTGCACTTCTGCTGGCTGTGGGTCCTGTTTGTCATCTCTGTGCCCACCTGTTGTCTGTGGGTCCTGATTGCCCCACTGTATACACCTGATGTGTGTGGTTCCTGGTTGACATCTCTGCACACCCATTTCTGTGGGTCCTGGTTGCCCCTCTGTGAACACCAGAAGACAAGCTGAGGCCAAAAGGCAAGACCATGCCAGGCCATAAGGCCATGCCAGGCCAAAAGGCCAGTCCAAGCCAACACACCAGGCCACACCAGGCCAAAAGGCCAGGACAGGCCAAAAGGCCAGGAGAAGTCCAGGCCAGGCCAAAAGATCAGATTTTGCCAGGCCAGGCCAGAAGGCACGACCAGGCCAAATGGCATGGCCAGGCCAAAAGGCAAGGCCATGCCAGGCCAGAAGGCAAGAACAGGCCAGGCAAGAAGGCAAGGCCAGACCCAAAGGCCGTGCCAGGCCAGGCCATAACACCATGCTATGCCAAAAGGCCAGGAGAGGCCAAAAGGCCATGCCAAAAAGCTAGGCCAGGTCAAAAAGCCAGGTGAGGTAAAAAGACCAATCCAGGCCAGGCCAAAAAACCAGGCCAGGCCAGGCCAAATGGCCAGGCCAGTCCTAAAGGCCAGGCCAGGACAAAAGGCCAGATTTGGCCAGGCCAGAAGGCAAGGCCAGGCCAAAACACCTGGCCAGACCAGAATACAAGGCCAGGGAAAAGGCCAGGCAAGGCCAGAAGGCAAGGCCAAGCCAAAAGGCCAGGCAAGGCCCGGCAGGAAGGCAAGGCCAGGCCAAAAGGCCAGACCAGGCCAGGCAGGAAGGCAAGGCCAGACCAAAAGGCAAGGGCAGGACAGGCCAGAAGACAAGGCCAGGCCAGAAGGCAAGTCCAGGCCAAAAGGCAAGGCCATGCCAAGCATGAAGGCAAAGCCAGGCCAAAAGTCCAGGACAGGCCAGGCAAGAAGGCAAGGCCAGGCTAGAAGGCATGTCCAGGGCAAATGACAAGGCCAAATCACCTGAGAAGGCAAAGCCAGGCCAGGCCAAAAAGAAAGGCCAGGCCTGTCAAGAAAACTAGGCAAGGCCTGAAGGCCAGGCCAGGCCAAAAGGCAAGGCCAGGCCATAAGGCTAGGCCAGGCCAAAAGGCAAGACCAGGCCAAAAGGCTAGGCCAGGCCAAAAGGCAAGACCAGGGCAGGCCAGAAGGCCAGGCCAGGCCAAAAGGCAAGGTCAGACGAGGCCAGAAGGCAAGGCCAGAATAAAAGGCAAAGCCATGCCAAAAGGCGAGGCCAGGCCAGACGACATCAAAAAGCAAGGCCAGGCAAAAAGGCAAGGAAAGGCCAGGCCAGGCCAAAAAGGAAGGCAAGGCAAGGCTGGGCCAGAACAAAAGGCAAGGCAAGGGAAGGCAAGGCTGAGACAGACCAAAAGGCAAGGCAAGACCGGGTCAGACTAAAAGTCAAGGCAAGGCAAGGCAAGGCAAGGCCGGGCCAGACCAAAAGGCAAGGCAAGGCAAGGCTGGGCCAGACCAAAAGGCAAGGCAAGGCCAGGCCAGAAGGCAAGGTAAGGCCAGGCAAGAAGGCAAGGCTAGAACAGGCTAGAATGCAAGGCAAGGTAAGGCCAGGACAGAAGGCAAGGCTAGACCAGGCCAGAAAGCGAGGCAATGCTAGGCCAGGCCAGAAGGCAAGGCCAGACCAGGCCAGAAGACAAGGCAAGGCTAGACCAGGCCGGAAGGCAAGGCAAGACAAGGCCAGGCCGGAAGGCGAGGCTAGACCAGGCTGGAAGGCAAGGCAAGACAAGGCCAGGCTGGAAGGCGAGGCTAGACCAGGCCAGAAGGCAAGGCGAGGCAAGGCCAGGCCGGAAGGCAAGTCTAGACCAGACGGGAAGGCAAGGCGAGGCAAGGCCAGGCCGGAAGGCAAGGCTAGACCAGGACAGCAGGCAAGGTGAGGCAAGGCCAGGCCAGAAGGCAAAGCTAGACCAGGCCGGCAGGAAAGGCGAGGCAAGGCCAGGCCAGAAGGCGAGGCTATACCAGGTCTGAAGGCAAGGCAAGGCCAGGCCGGAAGGCAAGGCTAGACCAGGCTGGAAGGCAAGGTGAGGCAAGGTCAGGCCGGAACTCAAGGTGAGACAAGGCCAGGCCGGAAGACAAGGAGAGGGAAGGCCAGGCCGGGAGGCAAGGCTATACCAGGATGGAAGGCAAGGTGAGGCAAGGCCAGGCCGGAAGGCAAGGTGAGACAAAGCCAGGCTGGAAGGCAAGGCGAGGCAAAACCAGGCCAGGAGGCAAGGCTACACCAGCCCGGAAGTCAAGGCAAGGCAAGGCAAGGCCAGGCTGGGAGGCAAGTCTAGACCAGGCTGGAAGGCAAGGCAAGGCCAGGCCAGGCCGGGAGACAAGGCTAGACCAGGCTGGAAGGCAAGGTGAGGCAAGGCCAGGCGAGGAGGCAAGGCTACACCAGCCCGGAAGTCAAGGCAAGGCAAGGCCAGGCTGGGAGGCAAGTCTAGACCAGGCCAGAAGGCAAGGTGAGGCAAGGCCAGGCTGGGAGGCAAGGCTAGACCAGGCCGGAAGGCAAGGCCAGGCCAGGCCAAAAGGCAGGCCAGGACAAAAGGCCATTCCAGACCAGGCCAAAAGGCAGGCCAGGACACAAGGCCAAGCCAAAGGCCAGCCCAGGCAAGGTCAAAATGCAGGCCAGGCCAAAACGCCATTCCAGTCCAGACCAAAAGGCAGGCCAGGCCAAAAGGCAGACCAGGCCAAAATGCCAGGCCAGGCCAAAAGGCCAGGCCAAGCCAAAAGGCCAGTCCAGGCCAGGCCAAAATGCAGGTCAGGCCAAAGGGCCAGGCCAGGCCAAAAGGCAGGCCAGGCCAAAGGGCCAGGCCAGGCCCAGCCAAAAGACAAGGCCAGGCCAGGCCAGACCAGGCCAAAAGGCAAGGCCGGGACACGCCACGCCAGGCCAATAGGCAAGGCCAGGCCAGGCAAGACCAGGCCAAATGGCAAGGACAGGCCACGCCATGTCAGGCCAGACCAAAAGGCAAGGCCAGGCCAGGCCAGGCCAGACCAAAAGTCCGGCCATGCCAAAAGGCCAGGCCAGGCCAAAAGGCAGCTGAGGCCAAAAGGCTAGGCCAGGCCAGGCCAGGCCAAAAGGCAGGGCCAGGCTAAAAGGCAGGCCAGGCCAAAAGGCAGGCCAGGTCAAAAGACCAGGCCAGGCCAAAATCCAGGCCAAATGGCAGGCCAGGCCAAAAGCACAGGCCAGGTCAGGCCAAAAGGCAGGCCAGGCCCAAAGACCATGCTAAAACGCAGGCCAAGCCAGCCCAAAAGGCAGGTCAGGCAAAAAGGCCAGGCGAGGCCAAAAGGCAGGACAGGCCAGGCCAAAAGGCCAGGCCAGGCCAAAAGGCAGGCCAGGTGAAAAGGCCAGCCCAGGCCACACCAGGCCAAAAGGCCAGGCCAGGCTAAAAGTCAGGCCAGGCCAAAAGGCAGGCCAGGCCAGGCCATGCCAGGCAAAAAGGCAAGGCCAGGCCAGGCTAGGCCAGGCCAAAAGGCAAGGCCAGGCCAGGCCAGGCCAAAAGGAAGGCGAGGCCAAAAGGCCAGGCCAGAAGAAAAGGCTAGGCCAGGCCAGGCCAGGCCAGGCCAGGCCAAAATTCCAGGCCATGCCAGGCCAAAAGGCAGGCCAGGCCAAAAGGCAAGGCCAGGCCAGGACAAAATCAGGCCAGGCCAAAAGGCAGGCCAGGCCAAAAGGCAGGCCAGTCTAGGCCAGGCCAGGCCAGGCCTGGCTAAACGGCAGGCCAGGCCACAACGCCCTGCCAGGCCAGGCCAAAAGGCAGGCCAGGCCAAAGGTCCAGGCCAGGCCAGGCCAAAAGACATGCCAGGCCAAAAGGCAGGCCAGGCCAGGCCAGGCCAGGCCAAAAGGCAAGACCAGGACAGGCCAGACCAGGCCAAAAGGCAGGCCAGGCCAAAGGGCCAGGCCAGGCCAAGCCAAAAGGCAGGCCAAGCCATAGGGCCAGGCCAGGCCAGGCCAAAAGGCAGGCCAGGCCAAGCCAGGCCAGGCCAAAAGGCAAGGACAGGCCAGGCCAGGCCAAAAGGCAAGGTCAGGCCAGGCCAGGCCAGGCAAAAAGGCAGGCCAGGCCAAAGGGCCAGGCCATGCCAGGCCAAAAGGCAGGCCAGGCCAAAAGGCCAGGCCAGGCCAAAAGGAAGGCCAGGCCAAAATGCAGGCCAGGCTAAAAGGACAGACCAGGCCAGGAGAAAAGGCTAGGCCAGGCCAGGCCAAAAGGCAAGGACAGGCCAGGCCAGTCCAAAAAGCAAGGCCAGGCCAGAAAGCAAGGCAAGGCCAAAAGGCAGGCCAGGTCAAAAGGCAGGCCAGGCCAGGCCAAAACGCAGGCCAGGACAAAAGGCAGGCCAGGCCAACTGATCTGCCAGGCTCGGCCTCCCAAAGTGCTAGGACTGTAGGCATGAGCCATTGTGCGGGGCACTCAGCCTCTTTTGGCCCCTCCTTTCGCCTTTCCGGGCCAGGCATGTGCAGCTTTTTGGAGAACGGTCCCACCCTCTACAGGAAGTCCTGACTGCCGAGGTCACAGGCACGGAGAACAGGAGAACCGAGGTGCATTCCAGCATGTTCCTGTAGCGCTCCACTCCCTCCTGTGGTTGCGTAACGTCAGATCCCTGAAACACATCTCACATACGCGTGACTGGTGGTGTTTCTCCCTTTGAACCCTGACAGATACAGGAGGCCGCTAACAGTGATAAGGAATTGTACCATGTACTCCATGCTTCAATAACTGGATGCTCAGTGACAAGGCCGAGTTCTTCCTCCCATCCTAACACCCATGGCAGATGTTAACCTCCTATTTGACAAGTGATCAACTTTTCTGCCTTTGGAAAGGCTTGGGGCTGGGGTGAGGGAGAGATAAACTTTTATAGTGATTCCATGTACATTTCCCTAGAATGATGGATTAGGGGGTATAGTGATCAAATATACAATGTATACTTTAATATACATTAAAAAAGTTCTGGAAGGATATACTTCAAAATATTATCAGTGGTTTTTTCTATTTTTCCCATTTGCAATGTTGGAACAACCAACTATTATTTTAGTCCTTCCTCCTTCCTTCATTGCTTCTCCAAATTCAGGGGCCTCATTGCAGTAAACTTGTTTGCAGGTCATCTGGGCACTCTCTTGAAATAAATTGTCTGTCTTGGCTCTTACAGGTCTCAACTGCTTCTTACCGATGTTAATTCCATTGACTACCATCAGAATCTGGTGAGCAATTCACTCATCAGAGAAGCTGTTTCTATACTCTCCTGAATGACCATTTTATAGATGCTGGGAAAAAATGGTATTAAAAAAGACTATGAGTCAGCCGGGCATGGTGGCTCACATCTGTAATCCCAGCACTTTGTGAAGCTGAGGTGGGAGCATTGCTTGAGCCCAGCCATTCAAGACCAGCCCTGGGAACATAGCAAGACCCCATCTCTACAAAAAATTTTAAAATAAGCCAAGTGTGGTGGTGTATACCCATAGTCCTAGCTACATGGGAGGCTGAGGTGGGAGGATTACTTCAGCCCAGGAGTTTGAGGTTGCAGTGAGCTAGGATCACACCTTGCACTTCAGCCTGGGTGACAGAGCAGGACCCTGTCTCTAAAAAAAACGTCAGCCAGGCACGGTGGCTCACGCCTCTAATCCCAGTACTTTGGGAGGCCAAGATGGGCGGATCACCTGAGGTCGGGAGTTCGAGACCAACCTGGCCAACATGAAGAAACCCCGTCTCTACTGAAAATACAAAATTAGCCGGGCCTGGTGGTGCCTGCCTGTAATCCCAGCTACTCAAGAGGCTGAGGCAAGAAAATTGCTGGAACCTGAGCAGTGGAGGTTGTGGTGAGTTGAGATCTCACCATTGCACTCTAGCCTGGGCAACAAGACCGAAACTCCATCTCAAAAAAAAAAAAAGTTGGCTGGGCATGGTGGCTCACGCCTGTAAGGACTTTGGGACACAGGGGCTGGTGAATCACTTGAGGTCAGGAGTTTGAGAATAGCCTGGCCAACATGGTGAAACACCATCTCTACTAAAACAAACACACAAAAAAATTAGGCAGGCATGGTAGCACATGCCTGTAGTCTCAGTTACTTGGGAGGCTGAGGCAGGAGAATTGATTGAACCCTGGAGGCCAAGATCATGCCACTACACTCCAGCCTGGGTGACAGAGTAAGACTCCGTCTCAAAAAAAAAAAAAAAAAAAAAGGCGTGGACTTTGTTATGCATATGACTCATTAATATATCTGTACTTCCATATAGAAAGAACAATTAGAGGCCAGGTACAGTGGCTTAGGCCTATAATCCCAGCAACTTGGTAGGTGGAGGCTAGTGGATCACTTGAGGCCAGGAGTTCAAGACCAGCCCGACCAACATGGGAAACCCTGTCTCTACTAAAATATGCAAAAATTAGGCCGGGCATGGTGGCTAATGCCTGTAATTCCAGCACTTTGGGAGGCTGAGGCAGGCGGATCACAAGGTCAAGAGATTGAGATCATCCTGGCCAACATGGTGAAACCCCATCTCTACTAAAATACAAAAACTTAGCCCGGCATGGTGGCACATGCCTGCAGTCCCAGCTACTTGGGAGGCTGAGGCAGGAGAATCGCTTGAACCTCGGAGGTGGGGGTTGTGGTGAGCCAAGATTGAGCCATTTCACTCCAGCCTGGGCAACAAGAGTGAAACTCCGTCTCAAAAAAACAAAAAAATGTTTTTATGTTTATAAAATCAAAGAGGATAGCTGGGTGTGGTGGTATATACCTACAGTCCCAGCTACTCGGGAGACTGAGGCAGGAAAATCGCTTGAACCTGAACCAAGAGGCAGAGGTTGCAGTGAGCCGAGATCATGTCACTGCACTGCAGCCTATGTGCACGGTAAGACTCTGACTCAAAAGAAAAGAAAAGAAAAGAAAACCCAGAGATGTAAAAAGTATCACTTTTGCTCTATTTTTTTTTTTTAACATTTGAGACATTTATAAGATATGGAAATTCTTTCTAAGGAATATTTCAACATTGCTGTGTCCTTCCTTAAGGCAGGGGCCATGCCAGCTGTACTGCATGCACCAGTAACTAAGTGAAATTGGTCCTTGCCCTTGATTACTGGTGAACAACAAAGGCATTTCCCTTTGTTAAATAAAACGGGATAATTTAATTCAAAATATATGAGGAGCTGAGTGCGGTGGCTTATGCTACTTTGGAGGCCAAGGCTGGTAGATCATTTGAGGTCACAAGTTCAAGACCAGCCTGGCCAATATGGTGAAACCTCATCTCTAGTAAAAATTCAAAAATTAGCTGGGCGGTAGTGGCACGTGCCTATAATCCAAGCTACTCTGAAGGCTGAAGCAGGAGAATGGCTTGAACCTGGAGGGCAGAAGTTGCAGTGAGCCGAGATCACACTACTGCACTCCAGTCTGGGCAACAGAGTGAGACCTTGTCTCAAAGCAAACCAAACCATATCAAACCAAAACAAAAGATGTGGGCCGGGCATGGTGGCTCATGCCTGTTATCCCAAAACTTTGGGAGGCCGAGGTGGGTGGATCACTTGAGATCCGGAGTTCGAGACCAGCCTGACCAACATGGTGAAACCCCGTCTCTACTAAAAATACAAAAATTGGCCGGGCGTGGTGGCTCACACCTGTAATCCAAGCACGTTGGAGGCCAAGTCGGGTGGATCACCTGAGGTCGGGAGTTCAAGACCAGCCTGATCAACATGGCGAAACCCCATCTTTAAAATAAAAAAAAAATAAAAATAAAAAGAGAATTGCTTGAACCCAGGAGACAGAGGTTGCAGTGAGCTGAGGTCATGCCAATCTGAGCGACAGAATGAGACTCTGTCTCAAAAAAAGAAAAAAAATACATGTGGGCTAGGCCTGGTGGCTCATGCCTGTAATCCCAGCACTTTGGGAGGCTGAGGCAGGCTGATCACTTTTGAGGTCAGGAGTTTGAAACCAGCCTGGCCAACCAATGGTGAAATGCTGTCTCTACTAAAAAGTCAAAAATAAGCCGGCATGGTGGCATGTGCCTGTAGTCCCAGCTACTTGGGAGGCTGAGGCAGAAGAATCATTAGAACCCAGGAGGGAGGCTAAGGCAGGAGAATCACTAAAATCCAGGAAGCAGAGGTTGCAGTGAGCCAAAATTGTTCCACTGCACTCCAGCTTGGGTGACAGATATCTCAAAAAAAAGCAAAACAACAACAACAAAAAAAAAAACCCAAAACTAAAAAAACACAAAATACACGTGAACATGTGCTCACTTCAGCAGCATGTACAGTAAAATTAAAGTGCACATGAAGTAGGATGTGGTGGCTCACGCCTATAATCCCAGCACTTTGGGAGGCTGAGGCAGGCAGATCACGAGGTCAAGAGATAGAGACCATCCTGATCAACATGGTGAAACCCCATCTCTACTAAAAATACAAAACAATTAGCTGGGTGTGCTGTTGCCAGCCTGTAGTCCCAGCTACTCAGGAGGCTGAACCAGGAGAATTGCTTGAACCTGGGCGGCGGAGGTTGCAGTGAGCTGAGGTCACGCCACTGCACTCCAGCCTGGCGCCTGGTGATGGAGTGAGACTCTGTCTCAAAAAAAAAAAAAAAAAAAAAAAGAACTCTTTTTTTTTCTGTCTTTATCTGCAGCATGAAAATACACATGAACTCTTACAGAAAAAACATTTCTAGCAATCAGCAAATATTGAGAACTTATTGAGCTCTGTGCCTGATGGTATAGAAGGTAAGAATTAAATTGTCCTGTTCTTGCTTTTAATTTTTAAAATCTTGGATACTAGCATTTTGCTTTTTAGAGAGCTTACTGCCAAGCTGAGGGGTAAGTCAGACATTACACATTTTCAGAAAAGAAAACATATGCAGAAGCTGCATGTAACTGGAAACAACAACAACAAAAAAAGAATATTTGAGAATGGGAAAGTCTGATTAAATCACACAGCAATGAAATATAAAGACTAATATAAAAATAGTACATTTCCTATCAATCCATGTCTGAAATAAATGTATATTGTGCACCTGTTAGGAACCCTATACTGTACTAAAAACTAAATTAAAAGCAACCACATTAAGCCCTCGAGGCAAAGTCAGAACAAACCCTCCTGATGCCTGGGGGACAACGCTCCTTCAAATGAGACAACCTTACAATAAGCTACTTTCAATTCATAGACGTTGGATCAATGCCTTCGGTGTGAAAGCATCCCTGTTAGGGTACAATTTCATGAGGCAACAAATGGAGTTAAGCTCCCTATGCCTCCAATCTGAGAAATATTGCATCCACAGAGTAAAAGCATGTTAGAAGGCTGCAGGCTGCACTTTCCTCTATACTTTTTTTTTTTTTTTTGAGACAGAGTCTCACTCTGGTGCCCAGGCTGGAGTGCAGTGGGGCTATTTTGGCTCACTGTAACCTCTGCCTCCCAAGTTCAAGTGATTCTCCTGCCTCAGCCTCCCAAGTAGCTGGGATTATAGGCGCCCACCACTATGTCTGGCTAATTTTTCTATTTTTAGTAGAGATGAGGTTTCACCACATTGGCCAAGCTGGTCTGGAACTCCTGATCTCAGGTAATCTACCCCCCCCCCTTACCACCCAAAGTGTTGGGATTACAGGCGTAAACCACTGAACCCAGCCTCTTCTATACATATGAGTAAAACTTCCAAAGCATACTGCAGCATAGTGTGAAATAACAAAATCATAAGCAAGGCTTGTCAGATAAGGGGTTTCCAACCCTTCAGGATAAGTCAAGAAAGGCAGTACCTAAGCACACAGACTGAGCAACAGGGCAGATTTAAGATAGGACTTCCATTGTCCTGTCTCAGACTAGAGCTGCATTGTATGATACAGGGGCCATTTAGCCATGCAGAATTATTGAGCACTTGAAATGTGGTTAGAGGCCTGGTGCAGTGTCTCATGTATGTAATCCCAGCACTTTGGGAGGCCGAGGCAAGCAGATCACGAGGACAACAGATCAAGACCATACTGGCCAAAATGGTGAAACCCCGTCTCTGCTAAAAATACAAAAATTAGCTGGGCATGGTGGCGCACGCCTGTAGTCCCAGCTACTCAGGAGGCTGAGGAAGGGAAATCGCTTGAACCTGGGAAGCAGAGGTTGCAGTGAACTGAGATCACGCCACTGCACTCCAGCCTGGAGACAGAGTGAGTCCATCTCAAAAAAAAAAATTTAGTTACTGCCACTGAGGGCCTGATTTTTTATTTTGTTTATTTTTAAATACATTTTTTTTTTTTTTTGAGATGGAGTCTCATTCTGTTGCTCTTACTGCAAACTCTGCTTCCCAGGTTCAAGCAATTCTCCTGCCTTAGCCTCCTGAGTAGCTGGGACTACAGGCACGTGCCACCACAGCTGGCTAATTTTGTATTTTAGTGGAGACAGGGGTTTCACCATATTGACCAGGCTGGTCTTGAACTCCTGACCTCACGATCTGCCCGACTTGGCTTCCCAAAGTGCTGGAATTACAGGCGTGAGCCACCACGACCAGCCTATTTTATTATTTTTTGAGAATGGTCTTGCTTTGTCTCCCAGGCTGGAGTACAGTATGGGTTACTGCAGCATTGATCCTCAAAGCTCAAGTAATTCTCCCACCTCAGCCTCCAGAGTAGCTGAGACCGCAGGTGCACGCCAGCACACTCGGCTAATTTGTTTATTTTTGTAGAGAGAGGGTCTTGCCACATTGCCCAGGCTGGTCTTGAACTCCTGGGCTCAAGGGATCCTCCTGCCTTGGCCTCTCAAAGTGCTGGTATTATAGGTGTGTGCCACCACACCTAGCCAATTTTTATTTTTAATTATAGTAATATACAGTGAACATAAAATTTAAACATTTTTAAGTGTATAGGTCAGTAGTATTAACTACATTCATATTGTGTAACCAATCTCCAGAACTCTTTTCATCTTACAGAGGTAAAATCCTCACCCATTAGACATCTACCCATTTCCTCCTCCACCCTGAGCTCCTGGCAACCACCATTCTGTCTCTTTGAATTTGACTAATCTAAGTACCTCATAGAAATGGAATCATACAGTATTTGTACTTTTGTGACTGGATTAGTTCAATTAGCATAATACATATGGCTCACACATGTGTCAAAATTTCCTTCCTTTTCAAGGCATGAGCCACCATGCCTGGCCTCAACTAATATTTTTATGGATTCTAAATAAACATTAAGTATACTCAGGAAAATTTAATGTCTGCATTGAGATGTGCTGGCTGTAAGTGGGAAATACCAGGTTTCTTTCTTTTTTTTTTTTTTTAATTTTTTTTAAAGATGGGGTTTCACCATGATGGCCAGGCTGGTCTTGAACTCCTGACCTCAGGTGATCCACCCACCTCAGTCTCCCAAAGTGCTAGGATTACAGGTGTGAGCCACCACACCCGGCTGAAATATCAGGTTTCAAAGACTTAATACAGAAAAAAAGAATGTAAAATGTCTCATGGATAACTTTATCACATGTGAAATATATATATAATTTTTCTTTTTTTTAATTTTACTTTAGGTTCTGGGGTACATGTGCAGATCATGCAGGATTGTTGCATAGGTACATACATAGCAATGTGGTTTGCTGCCTCTATTCCCCTGTCACCTATATCTGGCATTTCTCCCCGTGTTTTCCCTCCCCAACCTCCCCACCCCACTGCTGTCCCTCCCCTAGCCCCTCCAACAGATCCCAGTGTGTGATGTTCCCTTCCCTATGTCCATGTGTTCTCATTGTTCAGCACTCGCCTATGAGTAAGAACATGTTTGATTTTCTGTTCTTGTGTCAGTTTGCTGAGAATGATGGTTTCCAGATTCATCCATGTCCCTACAAAGGACATGAACTCATTGTTTCTTATGGCTGCATAGTATTTCACGGTGTATATGTGCTACATTTTCCTTGTCTAGTCTATCATCGATGGGCATTTGGGTTGGTTCCAGGTCTTTGTTGTAAGCAGTGCTGTAATGAACATACCTGTGCATGTGTCTTTATAACAGAATGATTTATAATCCTATGGGTATATATCCAGTAATGGGATTGCTGGGTCAAATGGAATTTCTACTTCTAGGAAAAATATGGAATGCTTCACGAATTTTTGTGTCATCCTTGCGCAGGGGCCATGCTAATCTTCTCTGTATCATTCCAATTTTAGTATATATATATTTTTTTTATATAAAAAATATATATATTTTTTGAGATGGAGTCTTGCTCTGATGCCAGGCTGGAATGTAGTGGTGCAATCTTGGCTCACTGCAACCTCCATATCCTGGGTTCAAGCAATTCTTCCGCCTCAACCTCCCAAGTAGCTGGGACCATAGGCGCGTGTCACCATACCTGGCTAATTTTTGTATTATTAGTAGAGACAGGGTTTCACCATGTTGGCTAGGATGGTCTGAATCTCTTGACCTCATGATCTGCCTGCCTCGGCCTCCCAAAGTGCTGGGATTACAGGCGTGAGCCACCACGCCCAGCCTATATATATATTTTTAAATAGAGTCTTGCTCTGTTGACTAGGCTAGAGTGCAGTGACACAATCTTGGCTCACTGCAACCTCCACCTCCCGGGTTCAATCAGTTCTCCTGCCTCAGTCTTCCGAGTAGCTGTGATTACAGGCACCTGCCACCATGCCTGGCTAAGTTTTGTATTTTTAGTAGAGATGGGGTTTCACCATCTTGGCCAGGCTGGTCTCGAACTCCTAACCTCCGGTGATCTGCCCACCTCGGCCTCCCAAACTGCTAGGATCACAGGCATGAGCCACTGCACCCAGCCAAATTTGGGGTTTTAAATTTTACTTTGTGTTTATTTTATTTTAGTATTTTATTTATTTTTTCAAAGATGGGGTTTCACCATGATGGCCAGGCTGGTCCTGAACTCCTGACCTCAGGTGATCCACCCACCTCGGCCTCACAAAGTGCTAGGATTACAGGCGTGAGCCACTGCGCCTGGCCTGTATCTATTTTAATTTATTTATTTTGAGACAGAGTCTCCCTCTGTTGCACAGGCTGGAGTGCAATGGCAGGATCTCAGCTCACTGCAACCTCCCCCTCCCAGGTTCAAGCGATTCTCTCACCTCTGCCTCCCAAGTAGCTGGGACTACAAGCTCATGTCACCACGCCCAGTTAGTTTTTGTTTTGTTTTGTTTTTTTTTTGAGACAGAGTCTTGCACTGTCATCCAGGCTGGAGTGCAGTGGCACCATCTCAGCTCACTGCAACCACTGCCTCCCAGGTTCAAGCAATTCTCCTGCCTCAGCCTCTCGAGTAGCTGGGATTACAGATGCCCACTGCCATACCTGGCTAATTTTTTGTATTTTTAGTAGAGACAGGGTTTCACTATGTTGACCAGACTGGTCTTGAACTCCTGACCTTGTAATCTGTCCGGCTCAGCCTCCCAAAGGGCTGGGATTACAGTCCTGAGCCACTGTCTCTGGCCATGATTTTTAGTAGATATAGGGTTTCACCATGTTGGACAGGCTGGTCTCAAACTCCTGCCCTCAGGTGATCTGCCTGCCTCGACCTCCCAAAGTGCTGCAATTACAGGTATGAGCCATTGCACCTGGCCACATCTGTGGTTCTTACTCACTTACAGCTTGAGTGATTTCCACTATGGAAGCAGTCGGGAATCCTGGGCTCACTTGAGTCTATATGCCAGTGTAGTAGTGGGGCCGCACATAGACCAGGTGTGGTCACTTTCAGTAAATAATGGCTGCATGCCCATTTGAGGGGTTGTGTGGCAATTCAGGAGGGAACTCTGAAATGTCCAGTAGGGAGGAGTCAGTGGCAGGAAATGTATACTTTTGAAACAGGGTCTTGCTCTGTAATGCAGGCTGGGGTACAGTGGTGTGATCATGGCTCACTGCAGCCTAAACCTCCTCAGCTCAAGCAATCCTCCTGCTTCAGTCTCCCAAGTAGCTGTGGCCACAGGCACACACCAGCACACTTGGCTATCACCTCATTTCTGTTGGTCATACCAGGGTCATTCATGATGAAATAACCATCACCACCACCCCAGTCAAAAGCAAAAATAAAGCTCTTTCCTGAAGAGTAAATTGTGCATAACAGTTTTATTTATGACCGGGCGTGGTGGCTCACACCTATAATCCCAGCACTTTGGGAGGCCGAGGTGGGTGGATCACAAGGTCAAGAGATCAAGACTATCCTGGTCAACAAGGTGAAACCTCGTCTCTACTAAAAATACAAAAATTAGCTGGGCATGGTGGTGCACGCCTGTAGTCCCAGCTACTCGGGAGGCTGAGGCAGGAGAATTGCTTGAACCCAGGAGGCGGAGGTTGCAGTGAGCTGAGATCGCACCATTGCACTCCAGTCTGGGTAATAAGAGTGAAACTCTGTCTCAAAAAAAAAGAGAGTTTTATTTATTTATTTATTTATTTGAGACAAAGTCTCACTCTGTTGCCCAGGCTGGAGTGCAGTGATGCGATCTCGGCTCACCACAACCTCCGCCTCCCAGGTTCAAGTGATTCTTCTGCATCAGCCTCCCGAGTAGCTGAGACTACAGGAGCATGCACCCCATGCTGGGCTAATTTTTGTATTTTTAATAGAAATGGGGGTTTCACTATATTGGTCAGGCTGGCCTCAAACTCCTGACCTTGTGATCTGCCCACCTCGGCCTCCCAAAGTGCTGGGATTACAGGTGTGAGCCACCACACCTGGCCAAGAGTTTTTTTTTTTTTTTTTCTGAGATGGAGTCTTGCTCTGTTGTCCAGTGATACAATCTCGGCTCACTGCAACCTCCGCCTCCTGCATTCAAGCAATTCTCCTGCCTTAGCCTCCCAAGCAGCTGGGATTACAGGTGTGTGCCACCATGCCCAGTACATTTATTTTTGTATAGTTAGTAGAGGCAGGGTTTCACCATGTTGGCCAGGATGGTCTTGATCTCCTGACCTTGCGATCTGTCTACCTCAGACTCCCAAAGTGCTGAGATTATAGGCGAAGAGTCTGTTTTAATACATTTTTTTTTTTTTTGAGATGGAGTGTTGCTCTGTCACCCAGGTTACATGGTATGATTTCAGCTCACTGCAGCCTCTGCCTCCTGAGTTCAAGCAACGTTTCCACCTCAGCCTCCCAAGAAGCAGGGACTACAGGCATGTGCCACCATCCTTGGATAATTTTTGTATTTTTAGTAGAGACAGGCTTTCATCCTGTTGGATAGGCTGGTCTCAAACTCCTGATCTCAAGTAATTCATTTGTCTCAGCCTCTCAAAGCTCTGGGATTACAGGTATGAGCCACTGCACTGGCCTGCTTTTTTTTTTTTTTTCCTTTTTTTGAGAGGGAGTCTCATTCTGTCACCCAGGCTGGAGTGCAGTGGGAGGCCTCCCAGCACTTTGGGAGGCCGACGTGGGCAGATCACCTGAGGTCAGGAGTTCAAGACCAACCTGGTGAACATGGCAAAACCCCATCTCTACTAAAAATAAAAAAAATAGCTGGCACAACAGTTCAGGTCTGTAATCTCATCACTTTTGGAGGCTGAACCAGGCGGATAATTTGAGCTCAGGAGTTTCAGACCAGCCTGGGCAACATGGTAAAACCTCATGCCTACTGAAAATACGAAAATGAGCTGGATGTCGTGGCGTGCGCCTGTAGTCCCAGCTACTCGGGAGGCGGAGGCAGGAGAATCGCTTAAACCAGGGAGGCAAAAGTTGCAGTGAGTCAAGATCGTGCCTCTGCACCTCAGCCTGGGCAACAGAGCAGGACTCTGTCTCAAAAAAATAATAAATAAATAAATAAATGTTTGTTTTGGCCAGAGGCAGTGGCTCATGTCTATGATCCCAGTACTTTGGGAGGCTGAGGCAGGAGAGGATCACTTGAACCCAGGAGTTAGAGACCAGCCTGGGTAACACAGCAAGACTCTGTCTCTACAAAAAAATTTAAAAATCAGCTGGATGTGGCCAGGCATGGTGGCTCACGCCTGTAATCCCAGCACTTTTTGTTTTTGTTTATAGAGATGCGGTTTCACCATCTTGGCCAGGCTGGTCTTGAACTCCTGACCTTGTAATCCACCCATCTCGTCCCAGCACTTTGAGAGGACATCAGGTGGATCACTTGAGGTCAGGAGTTTGAGACCAGCCTGGCCAGTATGGTGAAACTATGTCTACTAAAAATACAAAAATTAGCCGGGCATGGTGGTGAGAGCCTGTACTCCCAGCTACTCGGGAGAAAGGCAGAAGAATTGCTTGAACCTGGGAAGTGGAGGCTGCAGTGAGCTGAGATTGCGCCAGTGCACTCCAGCCTGGGCAACAATTCAAGACTCTGTCTCAAAAAAAAACAATCAGCTGGACAGGGTGGTGACCCCCTGTAGTCCCAGCTACTGGGAGGCTAAGAGGCTGAGGTGGGAGGATTGTTTGAGCTATGGGAAAGTCAACGCTGCAGTGACCTGAGATTCTGCCACTGCACTCCTGCCTAGGGGAGGGTACAAGATCCTGTCTCAAAGAAAAAAAGAAAAAGAAATAATTGTTTTGATTTCTCATTAGAGTATAGGCTCTGAAGTTACATTTGTATGAGTTATGTATACTTCATATATAAATATAAACATTTATTCATCTTGGCCATGTCTACCAGTCAGACTACCAGGGGCATACGTACGGTGGAATCACAATTTGCTATTTCAGTGAATGGATACATTCCTCACTGTGAACTAGTTTTTATTCGGGGCTGTTAGTTACTGCAATGACATCAGATCTCTGAAAACCATGCGGTGTCTTAGGAGACTGTTAGAGGGCTTGTTGTAGTATTCGGACTTGTGGTTGGTGATTTTGGGGAGGGTCCAAGGACAGGGGTATGTTCTGGATTGGTGTTGTACTAATGCAGGGGCAACTCAGATATTATTTTGATAATTTTAGGTCAGGTGCAGTGGCTTTCAACTGTAATCCCAGCACTTTGGGAGGCTGACGCAGGCAGATCACATGAGTCCATCTAAGCAATATCCTTTAGCCTGCAAAAGGATATTGCTTAGCTGGTTTGCTACAGAAATTACAACTCTTGGGCCAGACACAGTGGTTCACTCCTGTAATCCTAGCACTTTGGGAGGCCGAGGTGGGTGGATCACTTGAGGTCAGGAGTTCTAGACCAGCCTGGCCAACATGGTGAAACCCCATCTCTACTAAAAATACAAAAAATTAGCCAGGCGTGGTGGCAGACGCCTGTAATCCCAGCTACTTGAGTGTCTGAGGCAGGAGAATCACTTGAACCCAGGAGGTGGAAGTTGCAGTGAGTCGAGATCCTGTCATCACACTCCAGCCTGGGCAACAAGAGTGAAACTCTGTCTCAAAAAGAAAAAAAAAGAAAAAAAAAAGCTGGGTGCGGTGGCTCATGCCTGTAATCCCAGCACTTTGGGAGGCTGAGGCGGTGGATCACGAGGTCAGGAGTTTGAGACCAGCCTAGAAAAGATGGTGAAACCCTGTCTCTACTAAAAATACAAAAATTAGCTGAGTGTGGTGGTGGGCGCTTTTAATCCCAGCTACTCAGGAGGCTGAGGCAGGAGAATCGCTTGAACACAGGAGGTAGAGGTTGCAGTGAGCTGAGATTGTACCACTGCACTCTAGCCTGGGCAATTGTGTAAAGCAAATACAGCAGGCATGATGTAGCGGGAACTCAGACGATAACGAACTGGACGCATGTTTCTCTTGCAGCGAAGGTCATGGTGCTGACAGCCTCTGCCCTGGACTTTGTCCCCTGGAACCAGGCCTGCAGCCAGTCCTGCCTCCTGGAAAGCCCGGGCGCGTGAGAGGACCTGATGCAGAACGGAGACCCCCATCCCCTCCGTGTCTCCTCAAGAGCCGGCGGCACAGGCTGTCCGTGCCCACAGATCTCGTTCTCTCAACTTCCTCCGCAGAAAACGATCTTTAGCTCAGCGGCCTCGGACGTCCGCTGCCTCCAGGGCCTCAGGAGCAGTGGCTGGCGCCTGCCTTCTAGAACCCGGAGGCCTAGGCCCCGCCCTGCACCCAGCGGGCCACAATGGCGTCCGGGCCACCACGGCGTCCGGGCCACAATGGCGTCCGGGAGTAGGGCCAAGCCGCGGTCCCTGCCTCCTTCGGTTCCTTGGGGAAGCTGGACTGCGCCCTGTCTTCCTGAAGAAGGTTGGGGGAAGGGTCCTGCCCACAGACGACGGCAGCCGGCAGCCGGCAGCCGGCAGCCGGGTGGGATGCGCGGGGGTGGGATGCCCGGGGCGTAGGGCCGAGTTACCGCCTGGCACACCAGGAGATGTGGGGCTTCGGGAAGCGCAGTGAGCGCTCTACAGGCGGGCCCCTCAGAGGCCCCGCCCAGGGAGCATTGCGGCAGTTTCCATGGTGACGGGTAACAAGCCTGAAAGTGCCCCAGCTACTACCGCCTCGTACCCTGCGTTTCTTTTTCCCTTCTCTGAGAGACCACTGAGGTGCGAGCTGTGAGATCGGGAGCATGTACCCTTTGAGGCCGAGGTGAGGGGCGGCCGGCCGGCAGGCCAGGTCTGAGGTTGAGGTCTGCACCTCCGGACCGAGAGGGGACCGGGCTCGCTGGGGGTGGGGACAGTGGGGCTGGGATTTGGGATTAGGGCGAGTTGTGGCAGAGAGAATCCAGAGGATCCTTGACGCCAGTGCGGGAGCGGCCAGCCCACCCTAGAAAGGTGAAACAATGGCAGCCAGAAGGAACCGAGTCTGAGGAAGCGCTTCCTCCGGGCAGGCATATTGGAGGAGTCCTGGATGGGTGGCCCAGGACGTAGAAGGCGTGAGAGGTCTGCACCCACCTGCAGGGATACCTTCATGATTATTGAGTTGTGGTGAGAAAAGAGGCTGTTTTTAGTTTAGATTTTTAAGCAGTACATTCATTGACTTAACAGTCAGAAATTTGCACCAGGCCTTACTACTCAAAACTCCCTTTCCCCAGTTCCTTCTTTCTGAGGAAATAGTTTCAAATCTTTGAACTTTTTCAAAACTTTGAACTTTTTCTCTGGAAATTTTATTTCTTTCTCTTACATCGACAGCTCTTCCCTGTGTTCTTCCTTCATTAGTTTTACTAGGTTTATATACTTTGGAAGCAAATATGTATTTGTAAATAAAAATAGGCGTCTCACTATGTTGCTCAGGCTGGTCTTGAACTCCTGGGCTCAAGTGATTCTCCCACTTTGGCTTCTCAAAGTACGAGGATTACAGGCTGAACCACCGCCTCCTGCCTAAATATTTGCTCATTGATTTCCTTTGCCTCCCGGTTTTACTTTTCTGCTGTGTGTGTGTAGTAGTTAGCCATTTTTTTTTCTTTCTCCTTTCTAGTCATACTCTTAAATACATTTTGCATTGATTCCTTTTCAAACCTTATCATGGAAAGAACTTGAATTTAGCAGATTAGGAGTGAATGCAGGCCTTTGTCTTAGGTTCTTTTCTTTTTTTTTTTTTTAGAGAGAATCTCCCTCTTGCCCAGGCTGGAGTGCAGTGGCTTGATTTTGGCTCACTGCAATCTCCCCTTCCTGGGTTCAAGCAATTCTCCTGCCTTACCCTCCCAAGTAGCTGGGATTATAGCTGCGTGCCACCACACCCAGCTAATTTTAGTATTTTTAGTAGAGATGGGATTTTGCCATGTTAGCCAGGCTGGTCTTGAACTCCTGACCTCGGGTGATCCACCTGCCTCGGCCCCTGTAAAGTAGTGGGGTTACAGGCGTGAGCCACCGCACCCGGCCCCATATATTTAAGAAATATACCCTTGTGTATTGTTGGTAAGAATGTAAAATGGTACAGCAGCTATGGAAAACAGTATGGCAGTTCCTCAAAAATTACATATAGAAGCTGCACAGTGGCTCACACCTGTAATCCCAGCACTTTGGGAGGCCGAGGTGGGCAGATCACGAGGTCAAGAGATCGAGACCATCCTGGCCAACATGGTGAAACCCCGTCTCTACTAAAAATACAAAAAAATTAGCTGGGCATGGTGGCGCGCACCTGTAGTCCCAGCTACTCGGGAGGCTGAGGCAGGAGAATTGCTTGAACCCGGGCGGCAGAGGTTGCAGTGAGCCGAGGTCGCGCCACTGCACTCCAGCCGGGCACCTGGTGATAAGTGAGACTCTGTCTCAAAAAAAAAAAAATTACATATAGAATTGCTGTCTGATCCAGCGGTACCTCTTGGTCTGTATCCAAGATAAATGAAAGTGGGGACTCAAACAGTTATTTGCACATCCATGTTCATAGCGGCATTCTTTGCAATAGTCACAAGGTAGAGGTAACTCCAGTGTGCATTGATAGATGAATGAATAAACAAAATGTGTCACATGTAGTAGAATATTATTCAGCCTTAGGACAGAAAATCTTGGCTGGGTGCAATGGCTCATGCGGTTAATCCCAGCACTTTGGGAGGCCAAGGTGGGCAGATTGCTTGAGTTCAGGAATTCAAGACCAGCCTAGGCAACATAGTGAGATCCTGTTTCCACAAAAAATGAAATAAAATAAAAAATACAAAAATTAGCTGGGCATGGTGGCATGTGCCTGTAGTCCTAGCTACTCTGGAAGCTGAAGTAGGAGGATTGCATGTGCCTTGGAGGTCGACGCTGCAGTGAGCCATGATTGCACCACTGTACTCCAGCCTGAGTGATAGAGTGAGACTCCATCTCTTCAAAAAATAAAAATAAGATGACCATGCACAGTGGCTCATGCCTGTAATTCCAGCACTTT
>PVKV010024613.1:8640-31155 GCA_004027835.1 Alouatta palliata
CGAGACCATCCTGGTCAACATGGTGAAACCCCGTCTCTACTAAAAATACAAAAATTAGCCGGGCATGGTGGCACGTGCCTGTAGTCCCAGCTACTCGGGAGGCTGAGGCAGGAGAATTGCTTGAACCCAGGAGGCGGAGGTTGCGGTGAGCCAAGATCGCGCCATTGCACTCCAGCCTGGGTAACAAGAGCGAAACTCCATCTCAAAAAAAAAAAAAAAAGCAAACAAGACATACTCACATGCACATCCATAGCCAGCGTGGTGGCACACACCTGTGGTCCCAGCTACTTGGGAGGCTGAGACAGGAGAATCACTTGAACCTGGGAGGTGGGGGAGGTTGCAGTGAGCAGAGATCTAGCCAACTGTACTCCAGCCTGAGTGACAGAGCAAGACTCCATCTCAAAAAACAAACAAACAAAAAACACATATTTTCAGGTGAAGGAAAATAAGAATTTGTAACTGACAAATCCACTGTAAAAGAAATGCTAAAGGAAGTTCTTTAGGCAGAAATGACACCAAAAGAAACAGAACATTAAGGATGAAGAGCAATAGCAATGGGAAATATAATAGATTGTTTTTCTACCCTTAAGTTTTTTTTTTTCTTTTTTTCAATGGACCAGGACATCCAATCTACCCTTAAGTTTTTAAAAATGTTTATGACAGTTGAAAGTAAAAATTGTAAATTTGATGTTTGTTTCCTTAAGAGGGAATTCTCTAGATATAATTTTAAAACTTAATTATAAATTCACCTATAGCCAGGCGTGGTGGTTCATGCCTGTAATCCCAGCACTTTGGGAGGCCAAGGCGGGTGGAACACCTGAGGTCAGGAGTTTGAGACCAGCCTGGCCAACATGGTGAAACCCCTTTCTACTACTAATTGGTGGGCTCCTAAAATCCTGGCTACTCAGGAGGCTGAGGCAGGAGAATCGCTTGAACTCAGAGGGAGGAGGTTGCAGTGAGCCGAGATCATGCCACTTCACTCCAGCCTGGGTGAAAAAACAAAACTCCTTCTCAAAAAATAAAAAGGCTGGGAGCAGTGGCTCACACCTGTAATCCCAGCACTTTGGGTGGCCAAGGCAAGTGGATCACCTGAGGTCAGCAGTTCCAGACCACCCTGACCAACATGGAGAAACCCCATCTCTACTAAAAATACAAAATTAGCCAGGTGAGATGGTGCATGCCTGTAATCCCAGCTACTTGGGAGGCTGAGGCAGGAGAATCACTGGAACCTGGGAGGCGGAGGTTGCGGTGAGTTGAGATCATGCCATTTCACTCCAGCCTGGGCAACAAGAGCAAAACTTCATCTCAAAAATAAATAAACAAATTAATTAATTCACCTAGAAGGCTGGGTGTGGTGGCTCACGCCTATAAATAAACAAATTAATTAATTTGGGAGGTTGAGGTGGACAAATCACTTCAGCCCAGGAATTCTAGACCAGCCTGGGCAACGTGGTGAAACTTCGCCTCTGCAAAAGACACACAAAAAGTTAATGGGGCACAGTGGTATGTCCCTGTAGTTCCAGCTACATCGGAGGCTAAGGCAGGAGAATTGCTTGAGCCCAGGAGGCGGAGGTTGCGGTGAGCCAAGATTGTGCCATTGTACTCCAGTCTGTCTCAAAAATTAAAAATAAAAATAAACAGATAAATTCACCTAGAACTAAGCATTTTTAGCATTTAGTATGTGGAGTTTCAGTATTTGTAGTATGTGGTATTTGTCATTTATGGTAATACACAGGACAACTACGAGATAAGGAGACAGTAAAGGGACCTATTTGGTGGTAAAATTTCTACATTTAACTTAAAGTAATAGAAAAAACTCTGATTGTGGAAAGTATATATTTTATAATCCCCAGAGTGAGGGTTAGTAAACCACATTCCACAGGCCAAATCCAGCCCACTGCCGGTTTTTGTGAATACAATTTTGTTGGAATGTGGTTATACCTAATCATTTACATATTATGTATGGTTGCTTTTTCACTACAGCATCAGATTTGGGTGTTGCAACGCATGTCGTATGGCTGGCAAAGCTCATCGTATTTATTATATCTGGTCCTTTACAGAAAAAGTCGGCCAGCCGGGCAAGGTGGCTCACGCCTATGATCCCAGCACTTTGAGAGGCCGAGGCAGGTCCATCACGAGGTCAGGAGTTCAAGACCAACCTGGCCAAGATGGTGAAACCGTGTCTCTACTAAAACTACAAAAATTAGCCAGACACGGTGGCAGGCACGTGTAATCTCAGCTACTTGGGAGGCTGAGGCAGAAGAATCCCTCGAACGTGGGTGGCAGAGGTTGTAGTAAGCTGAGATTGCGCCACTGCACTCCAGGCTGGGCAACAAAGTGAGACTCTGTCTCAAAAAAGAAAAGAAAAGAAAAGAAAACGTTTGCCAATGCCTGTCCTAGAGCAACCACTAAAAAAAAAAAAAAAAAAAAAAAAAAAAAAAAAAAAAAAAAAAAAAAAAAAAAAAAAAAAAAAAAAAAAAAAAAAAAAAAAAAAAAAAAAAAAAAAAAAAAAAAAAAAAAAAAAAAAAAAGATAAAAACAGATTTAGTGGAAGAAAAAAATCTATACACAAATTAAAATGGAATACTAAATAACATTCAAATAAACCAAAACAAAGATGGAAAATGGAGACAGAGAAATTGCAAACGGAACAAACAGAAAATAAATAATAAATAGTAGAAATAAATGCAGACATATTAATAATTATATTAATTATTTTAATTTTTTGACATGGAGTCTCACTCTTGTTGCCCAGGCTGGAGTGCAGTGGTGCAATCTCGGTTCACTGCAACCTCTGCCTTCCAGGTTCAAGGGATTCTCCTGCCTCAGCCTCCCGAGTAGCTGGGATTACAGGTGCATGCACCATGTCTGGCTAATTTTTGTATTTTTGGCAGAGACGTGGTTACCATGCTGGCCCAGATAGTCTTGAACTCCTGACCTCAGGTGATCCTCCTGCCTCAACCTCCCAAAGTG
This sequence comes from Alouatta palliata, assembly GCA_004027835.1. Taxonomy (NCBI): domain Eukaryota; kingdom Metazoa; phylum Chordata; class Mammalia; order Primates; family Atelidae; genus Alouatta; species Alouatta palliata. The sequence continues at coordinate 11,613 of PVKV010024613.1, forward strand.
CTGGGATTACAGGCATGAACCATCACACCCCAACAATTATATTAAATTTAAATGGCCTAAATATAATTAAAAGACAGATAGGCTGGTGGCATACATTTGTAGTTCCAGCTATTTGGGAGGCTGAGATGGGAGGATTGCTTGAGCCCAAGAAGCTGAGGCTGCAGTGACGTGTAATTGTGCCACTGCACTCCAGCCTGGGTGACAGAGTCAGACCATGTCTCCAAAAAAAAAACTCATTCCTGTAATTCCAGCACTTTGGGAGGCTGAGACCTAAGGATCACTTGAGCCCATGATTTTGACACTAGCCTATGCAACACAGTGAATAGATCTCTATTTTAAAATCAGATCAAAATAATGTTTTAGAAGGCCTAGAAATACAGTGTCTTTAAAAAAATTTCAGTATGACATAGGTTGGTTAGAAGAAAGAAGATGGAAAAAGATATGCCATCAACACTAACCATAAGAAAGCTGGAAATGGCTGTAGTAACAGTAAAGTTCAGAGCAAAGAAAACTACCAGAGATAAAGAGGGACATTAGCCGGGTGCGGTGGCTCAAGCCTGTAATCCCAGCACTTTGGGAGGCCGAGGTGGGTGGATAACGAGGTCGGGAGTTCGAGACCAGCCTGGCCATCATGCTGGAACCCCATCTCTACTAAAAACACAAAAAAATTAGCCGGGCGTGTTGGCACTCTCCTGTAATCCCAGCTACTTAGGAGGCTGAAGCAGGAGAATCGCTTCAACCCAGGAGGTGGAGGTTGCAGCAAGCCTAGATCATGCCACTGCACTCCAGCCTGGGTGACAGAGCGAGACTATGTCTCAAAAAGAAAAAAAAAAAAGAGGGACGTTATATTATAATAAGATATTTGGTTTTCCAAGTAGATAGAATAATTCTGAATGTCTGTGCATTTAATTACAGAGCTTTAAAATACGTGAAGCAGGCCAGCCACTGTGGCTCACGCCTGTAATCCCAGCACTTTGCGAGGCCAAGGCAGGTGGATCACTTTAAGTCTCAGGCATTCTATTAATAGCAGCACAAAACAGACTAAGCAATCTTGAAAGCCACAAGGTACCAAAACTCACCCAAGAAGAAAAAGGTAGATGTAAATATAAAATGTACAACCATAAAACTTTTAGAAGATAACAGATGAGAAAATCTTAGTTACTTGGAGTTAGGCAAAGAGTTCTTAGATTTAACATCAAAAGCATGACTCATAAAAGAAAAAAGTGGTAAGTTGAGAGTCATCAAAATTCAAAACTTTTGCTCTGAGGAAGACAATATTAGAAGGAAGAAAGGACAAGCTACAGAATGGGAGAAAATACTTGCAAATCTGCTTAATAAAAGACTTTTACCCAGAATATATTAAGAACTCTGAAAACTCAGTAAGAAAATAACCTAATCTTTAAAAATGGGGGGCCAGGCGTGGTGGCTCACACATGTAATCCCAGCATTTTGGGAGGCTGAAGCGGGTGGATCACCTGAGGTCAAGAGTTTGAGACTAGCCTGGCCAACATGGTGAAACCCCGTCTCAACTAAAAATAAAAAAATTAGCCCTGCATGATGGCAGGTGCCTGTAATAGCAGCTACTTAGGAGGCTGAGGCAGGAGAATTGCTTGAACCCAGGAGGCAGAGGTTGCAGTGAGCCGAGATCGTGCCACTGCACTCCAGCCTGGGCGATAGAGTGAGACTCTGTTTCGAAAAAAAAAAAAAGAGCAAAAGATTTAGACACTTCACAAAGGGAATATTGTGATGGCATATAAGCAGATGAAAGGATGCTCAAATCATTAGCCATTAAGCAAATTCAAATTAAAACTATAATGAGGCCGGGGGTTGGGGGGGCCTCACTCCTATAATCCCAGCACTTTGGGAGGCCGAGGCGGGTGGATCACGAAGTCAAGAGATCGAGACCATCCTGGTCAACATGGTGAAACCCTGTCTCTACTAAAAATACAAAAATTATCTGGGCATGGTGGCACACGCCTGTAGTCCAGGTACTCGGAAGGCTGAGGGGAGAGAATTGCTTGAACCCAGGAGGCGGAGGTTGCGGTGAGCCGAGATCGTGCCATTGTACTCCAGTCTGGGTAACAAGAGCAAAACTCCATCTCAAAAAAAAAAAATTAATTAATTAAAAATAAATAAATAAATAAAAAAGATACAATGAGATATCTAGTAGAATGAATGAACAGAATACCTATATACCTATTAGAATAGCTAATATAAAACAAAAACTGAAGACAGTAACTGCTGGCAAGAATGTGAAGTAACTAGAACTCCTACAATTGCTGGTGGGAATGCAAAATGGTACAGCCACTGTACCATTGTCCAAATGGAAAACACTTTGGCATTTTCTTACATAGTTAACCATACAGTTACTATATGATCCAGCAATCCCACTTCTCTCATTCCTAAAGAAACAAAGCCAGTGTGCTCTGGTCTGCAGATGGTCCAGGGCCAAGTGCTCAAGACATGCTGACCTGATTTTGTGCACAGCAGCTCACTGCAAAGGAGACTAAAGGCTGCAATAAAGAGCACATGGAACTGAGCTCAAATAAAAAATGACAAGAAGATAAGATGCCAAGTTCTGATGGAAGCATGTATGTACGTAGTGTAGGGGCATCAGAGTTTGTATATAAGGCACTGTGTGAAGAACTAGCACTTAGTTATGTTGAATACTGAAACATTAAAATATGACTGTTTCATGAGTCACATTAAAATATTACTATTTCATGTATTTAGAATTGAATATTTAAAAAAAAGAAAAGAAAAGAAACAAAGCTAGGCATGGTAGCTCATGTCCGTAATCCCAGCAATTTGGGAGGCCAAGACAGGCAGATCACCTGAAGTCGCGAGTTCGAGCCCAGGATGACCACCATGGAGAAACTCTGTCTCTACTAAAAATACAAAATTAGCCAGGTGTGGTGGCGCATGCCTGTAGTCCCAGCTACTCGGGTGGCTGAAGCTGGAGAATCCCTTGAACCTGGGAGGCAGAGGTTGTGGTGATCCAAGATTGCACCACTGCACTCCAGCCTGGGTAACAGAGTGATACTCCAACTCAAAAAAAAAAAAAAAAAAATTTAGCTGAGCATGGTGGCACATGCCTGTAATCCCAGATACTTGGGAGGGAGGCTGAGGCAGGAGAATCTCTTGTACCTGGGAGGTGGAGGTTGCAGTGAGCTGATATCTTGCCGCTACACTGCAGCCTGGGTGACAGAGCAAGACTCCATCTTAAACAAAACAAAACAAAATCACCTTCAAAATGTAACATACGCATGATTTCATTATGTGACATTCTGGAAAAGGGGAAACTACAGCAATGGAAAATAAATCATTACTTGCCAGGAGTTAGGGATAGAGAAAAGGTGTGCCTACGGGAGCGGCAGGAGAGGGCTTTGAGGGGTGATGGAACTGTTCTTATCCTGATTGTGGTGGTGGTTACACTAATCTGTACATGTGTTAAAACTCACAGAACATCTTTTCGGCTTTTGGCTCGGAGGAGGCCAAGGTGCGATTTTCTTCAGTTGTCCTGAATCTGGGTTCATATAACACCAGTCGCCTCCACCATGCCACCGAAGTTCAATCCCAATGAGATCAAAATCGTATACCTGAGGTGCACCGGGGGTGAATTTGGTGCCGCTTCTGTGCTGGCCCCCAAGATCGGCCCCCTGGGTCTGTCTCCAGAAAAGCTTGGTGATGACATTGCCAAGGCAACAGGTAACTAGAAGGGCCTGAGGATTACATTGAAACTGACCATTCAGAACAGACAGGCCCGGATTGAGGTGGTGCCGCCTTCCTCTGCCCTGATCATCAAAGTCCTCAAGGAACCACCAAGAGGCAGAAAGAAACAGAAAAACATTAAACACAGAGGGAATATCACTTTCGATGAGAATGTCAACATTGCTGGACAGTTGTGGCACAGATCTCTAGCCAGAGAACTCGCTGGAACCATTAAAGAGATCCTGGGGACTGCCCAGTCTGTGGGCTGTCTGTGGCCGCCACCCTCATGACATCATAGGTGACATCAACAGTGGTGCTGTGGAATGCCCAGCTAGTTAAGAAGCACAAAAGAAAATATTTCAGTAAAGGATCATTTAATAACAACAAAAACCTCACACAGCATACACACATACACGTGAAGCAATTTTACCATAGATTTTTAAAAAAGACTACAGAACAAACACACTGGGTTATCAGCACACTTGGGTAATTTTTTCTATAAAAATTTGTACAATCCTTTCCTGATCAGGTAGAGCCAAAAAAAAAAAAAAAAGAAAGAAAAAAAAATCTGTACAATCCACCAAAAAACTTTCTTTTTTTTGAGACAGGTGCTTGCTATGTTACCTGGGTTGAAGCAACCTCTGCCTCCCTGGCTCTGATGATCCTCCCACGTCAGCCTCCCAAGTAGTTGGGCTACAAGCATGCACCACCACACCCAGCTAATTATTATTATTATTATTATTATTATTATTATTATTATTTTGAGACGGAGTTTTGCTCTGTCACCAGGCTGGAGTGCAGTGGTGCAATATCGGCTCACTGCAACCTCTGCCTCCTGGCTTCAAGAGATTCTTCTGCCTGAGCCTTCCGAGTAGCTAGGACCACAGGTGCGTGCCACCAGGCCCAGCTAATTTTTTTGTATTTTTAGTAGAGACAGGCTTTCACCGCCTTGGCCAGGATGGTCTTGATCTCTTGACCTCGTGATCCGCCCGCCTCAGGCTCCCAAAGTGCTGGGATTACAGGCGTGAGCCACCGTGCCCAGCCTATTATTATTATTTGAGACAGAATCTCCCTCTGTTGCCCAGGCTGGAGCACAGTGGTACGATCTCGGCTCACTGCAACCTCCGCCTCCCGGGTTCAAGTGATTCTTCTACCTCAGGCTCTTGAGTACCTGGGACTACAGGCTTGCGCCACCACACCAACTAATTTTTTGTATTTTTAGTAGAGATGGGGTTTCACTATATTGGCCAGGAGTCCTGACCTCGTGATCCACCCACCTCGGCCTCCCAAAGTGCTGGGATTACAGGCGTGAGCCACCACGCCCAGCCTTGTTTTTGTTTTTGTAGAGATGGGGTTTTGCCATGTTACCCATGCTAGTCTCGAACTCCTGGGCTCACACGATCTTCCCTCCTCCGCTTCCCAAAGTGTTTAGGATTTCAGGCGTGAGCTGCCATGCCCTGTAGGAAACTTTCTATTTAAAGGACTTCTATGGTGAATCATTCCATACAGCATATTAGTATCATTTCTGTCCATCTAGATTGAGTCCTGGCTCTCACTGTACTACTAGTCAGCTGTGTGACGTTGAACAAGTCACTTCACCTCCATTTCTTCAGAAGAAAATGGAAACGGGGGTTTTGATGATATCTGGAATTATTGCTAAGGGGCATTTGAATCATCTCCAACCCTGACATTCTGCTTTAGTAGGTCTGAAAGCAGACCTACTGCCACATTTGGGAATTTCCAGAGCAGATACTCTCTAAGGTCTCTTTCAACTCTGAAATTGTCGTTTATATCATATTTTGGGCTTGCTGAAATTAAGATTCATCTATATTGGGAATCAGCTTCTGTCCTTCCCTGCTATATTCTTTGTGAATTGTGAATTCTCGTACTCAAATACATAACATCTTTATGTGAAGTCACCAGTGGTATGCTAGGAACACAGCTTTGTTTACTTTTTTTTTTTTTTTTTTTTTGAGATGGAGTCACTCTATCACCCAGGCTGGAGTACAACAGCACAATGTTGGCTCACTGCAACCTCTGCCTCCTGGCTTGAAGCAATTCTCTTGCCTCAGTTTCCTGAATAGCTGAGATTACAGGTGCGTGTCACCACACCCCAATAATTTTTATATTTTTAGTAGAGACAGGGTTTCGCCATCTTAGCCAGGCTGGTCTTGAACTCCTGACCTCATGATCCACCCACCTTGTCCTCCCAAAGTGCTGGGATTACAGGTGTGAGCCGCCCTAAACCTCTGTTTCTTTATACTTTACTCAGTCTCAGGTTTATCTTTATCGACAGTGTGAAAACGAGCTAATACACCTCAGTGTCATCTTGGCCTTTCCCAAGGTATTTCTGCCCTTTTAGAGACTCAATCCTACCAGGACAGGTCTTTCGAGGCCCCCCTCTCTCCCACCCTCCAGCTTCATGGGCCCAGATCCCTCAGATGCTTGGTTGGCCTTCTTCCTGGCTGGAGAACACTGACATCTTCAAGATGATGGTCCAGTAATGGCAAGCTCTCCAGGTGGCAGGTGATAGATGAAAAGGAGGGGGTGATGCCAGAAGAAACCAGGAGTAGCACCCTATTCCCACCCAAAAGATAAGGGCTTTAGGGAGGAAGAAAAAAAATCTCAAGGGGCAGAGAAAAGGTAAAGAACTCTGAATGCTAACCCAGTTTGCCTCATCTCAGGGACTGTCCAGAGGGGCCTGAGCCTAGATGGAGAAGCACTCTCTGCTTCTCCTGGTCCCCCAAGGGCTACCATTTAAGAGTAGACATGGGCTGGGTGTGGTGGCTCACACCCATAATCCCAGGCTTTGGAAGGCTGAGGTGGGCAGATTTCCTGAGGTCAGAAGTTCGAGACCAGCCTGGCCAACATGGTGAAACCCCGTCTCTACTAAAAATATAAAAAAAATTAGCTGGGCATGGTGGCACGTGCCTGTAGTCCCAGCTACTCGGGAGGCTGAGGCAGGAGAATTGCTTGAACCCAGGAGGCGGAGGTTGCGGTGAGCCGAGAGCGTGCCATTGCACTCCAGCCTGGGCAACAAGAGCGAAACTCCGTCTCAAAAAAAAAAAAAAAAAAACATACAAAAGGCTGGGCGCAGTGGCTCATGCCTGTAATCCCAGCACTTTGGGAGGCCGAGATGGGTGGATCACCTGAGGTCAGCAGTTGGAGACCAGCCTGGCCAACATGGTGACACCCCATCTCTATTAAAAAAAAATAAACAAAAAGAAGAAAAAAAAAGCCATACAAAAAATTAGCTGGGCACAGCGGCAGGCGCCTGTAATCCCAGCTACTTGGGAGGCTGAGGCACAATGAGGTGCTCTGTCAGGCTTCAGCATCCCAGACCCCTCTCCCTCAGGCTATGCCAGCTCTGTGCCCCCAACACAGGCTCTCCCGAGGGATAAGGCTGGATAGAGGCTCCTTACGAGAGCCAGCTACTGAGGTCTTCTCGCCATGCCCCAGCTCCTCAGTGATTTCTTTCACCTCCCATGCCTCACCGTCCCATCTTCCTATCTCTATCCTGGTGCAGCATCACCTGTCTCCTTCCTCTCCTCTCTGAAGACTCCAGTGATGTCTAAGACCCAGAGAGGTGAAGGCTACTTTCTGCTTACCCCTACCCCAACCAGAATGGGCTGAGAGAAGGCATCTTTGACCCCTGCTGTTCCCTCAGCCGCTGGAATGATAGTCCCAGGACTGGGAGCATAAAGCCAGGAAGGCACATGAGTTAAATGGACTTGGAATATGTGGGTGACTGGTGGAGTTCTTACTGTGGGCCAGCTCCTGGTTCTCTGGGTCACCTCAGTTTATATGACTTGGACATGGGTAGAAGGTGGAGGTGAAAGGGTATTATTACTAGGGACTGAGGCCATTACAATAGAAAGGGGGGAAAAATCCCAAACCACAAACAGGGCAGGGGTGAGTGGCCTTAGACATTTGTTTCTCCTGCTGATCTGTGAGGCTGAGGTCTGGAGAGGGTGAAAGATGAAACAGGAGCTGGAGGGGTGAACGGCTGGGGGCTGTTCAAGGCCAGTAGGATGAGATCCAGATTGTGTCTGGAAGCATTTTAGGGGTCCTGAGGATGGAGTAAGGGATGAGGGACCACCAGAGAATCCTGAAGGAGCAAGGCAGGGAGAGAGTGATCAGGGAGAAATAAGATCGCGGGATGGTCATTTATACGCCATGCACGTGTCAGATGCTCTCTCTGCACTCACTCAGGTCTCACTGTTCTGAAGTATGAATCCATGGTCACCAATACCTAGAAAGGTCCATTTTTCGAAGTGGGGAACTGATGTTGCGAGAGAGGAAGAGTCTTTCCCACAGTGCGGCTGAGTGGTAGAGCCAGGTCTTGCCTGTGTGTCTGCAGCCTGTCTGCCTCTTCTGTGTTATTCTGCTTAGTCACACACCTGGCGTCAGCCTCTTCCGACTGGTAATGTTCTGGGGTGGAGAAAATAACTTGAGGCATTTGCCCATGTCCTTTGGATATTTGTTGGGCCGGGCTGAGGTGCGGCCGTTGTGTGAGGCTGGGCCCAGATGGAGAGCTGACCGGAAGTAGACTATCCGTGTCTCTCTGGAGAGTTCCGCTTCCTGTCCTGTGGCCTTTACCCCAGTGGCAGACAGGCCAGGACAAGCCAGGGGGGCTGGTTCTTGAGTATCTCACTCTACCGATGCTAACACCTAATTTCCCACAACATGTCCCTGCTGAGAACTAGTCACAGGCCCCAGGAATAAGGGCTGGGCTAAAGGGTGGTCCTCACCCTAGAGCAGGGAGCAGGGGTACAAATCAGTTCACGTGCCTGAAGACCGGGACCTGAACAGGGGAGTCCCTGAAACACTGGACTGACTCACCCGCACTGAGGTCAAGGCAGCCTTGCCCTGCTGCAGTCACACTCAGGACTGCACCTGCACGTGTGGGCACTGGAACTGAAATCCGGGTTGAGGGGCTGGGCCTGAGATTTTGCGGCTACAAGGGCCCCACATAGCTCAGGTCCAGGGAGGTGAGTGACCTGCCCAAGACTGCAAGGCTGTTAGTGGCAAAGCTAAGGACTGAGGCTCCTTCAACTCCAGGTTTCCTTGCTGCCTTCTCAGGAGAGTGAAGAAAACTACTCCTTTCCCAGAGGAAGCAGACATTTACCTATCTGGACAGGGCAAGACTACACTTAAAGATGAGGGCTGTGAAGCCGGGGGGTGCAGCAGCTCATGCCTGTAATCCCAGCACTTTGGGAGGGTGAGGCAGGTGATCACTTGAGTCCAGACAATCGAGACCAGCTTGGCTAACAGGGTGAAACCCCATCTCTACTAAAAATACAAAAATTAGCTGGACATGGTGGTGCACGCCTGTATGCTACTTGGGAGGCTGAGGTAGGAGAATCACTTGAACTGGGGAGGCGGAGGTTGCAGTGAGCTGAGACCACGCCACTGCCTGGGCAACAGAGCGACACTCCGTCTCAAAAACAAAAACAAAAACAAAAACAAAAAACGATGAGGGCTGTGGCTGCTGAGTTCCATCATCCACAGTTCAGAACCCAGGTGGTTGTGAATAACCCACACCTGTTTGACTTCTGGGATTCCTGGATTCTTTCACCACTGGGTTCCCTTGACCCGGCCATACATCTTCACCAGCCTATGTAATGAGACACAGTAACTGCACTGGGCTAGGACACCAGTGCCTGGCATTGGCTCAACTTCATCACTCTGCTTGTTGACCCACTGGACAAAACCTCCTTCTCTTGAATATACTCGTCCATGAGACACAGAGGAAGAGCCTCCCCTCCCTGAGAGGACCCAGAGCCTTAGGTGTGTCTTTGTGTCCTTACCAACTGAAAACTCAAGACTTTTATAAAGAGAAAACCATTATCAGACTCTCCTACACATTTGTCATCATTAAGGAAGTTCCCAAGATGAACAGAGTGACCCATTTGGCTGGGCAAAGCAAGCGTGAACATCTTGAGAAATGTGAGCTCCTCGTACCCTTCCAGTCCTGCTCAGGTTCCAGGTTAGTTTTCTCTTCTAGCCTCCTTCCCTGGGCTCAAATTCTCTACTACTGTGGGTGAAGGGTTTGTGGAACACTGCTGACCAGAGTTCCTCCCCTCTGAAGGCCTGCGTAGGGTTATCTGAAGGTGTTTCCACCCAGTGCAGAAAAGAAACTCTGTGGAAAGTGCAAGGGGCAGCAAGTTCTGCAGGCACCCGTGAGAGATGCCCGACACATCCCTGAAGAGCCAAGTGACAGAATGTGAGGGGAGAGCCAGCGAGGCAGGTGCTCGTGTTCTCAGGCCCCAGCCTAGCCCAGCCAAGTGCTGATGGCCCGCACCTGCCAGTGCTGACGGTCCCACTGTCCGTACCACGGTGATGTGGGCTTGAACGCTGAGGTATGAAGGCTACATGTGGAAATGAGGAAAAGTGAGAAGGTAACTTCAAAGGAGACAGGAAGGCTTAATTCAACAGGAAAAGATCAAAAGTACAGCCAGCATCCCACTTGGTCTTTTTTCCATTTTCCTTTATTCCATAAACACCTAGTTACAAGTTGCACAAATCAAAAAATAAGGGTGTAGGGGAAGTCTTGTAATGTGTGTGGGCAGGAGGAGGGAGAAAGAGTTGGGAACCAGTCTGCTCCTTTCACAGCCCTGGACTGGGCTACGGCCCCTCAGTGGGGGCTCTGAGGAAGAGGTGGGCAAAGATCCAGGGTAGCTGAGGGATAGAGGCCCCTAAACACAGAGCTCACCCCAAAAGACCCTTCAATGCATGGCAGGAGTAGAAAGGGAAAGGTGAGGGCGTTTGATTTGAAGACAGAGTGGCAGAATGAAAAATCAAGTTAGTAGATGCAGAGGCGGAGTCATCATGGTAAGGGGATTAAAGAAGGAAAGGAAAAAGTAGGGAAAGGGTGCAGTGAAAGATTCTCCCTGAGACCCCCAGGGAGAGGTGGGGGCCGGCTTGCCTGTTAATTTATTATTAAATTGGGGATGGGATTCAGAGAGGAAAAAGTTATTTCAGGGGATGATTTCTCAGCCTCTCAGCCTGTACCTGGAGGGGGAAAGAGAGAGGAGCACAAGTCAAAAGGAAGAAAAAACTTACATAAGAGCCAGGAGTTGGGGTTTACTCCCCGATTGCAGTGAGAACACTGTTCTCTTTCCAGCCAGCTAAGACTTGCACTGTCAAAGGCTCCTATGGGAGCCCGGACTGCGCCTGCCTCATGGCAGAGGACCATCTGCAGGTCCAACCCTGCCCTCCTTACCCTGATACTTACAAGAGAGGCTGAGGGCCCAGGGCCCTCACCAGTCGTAGCGGCGGGACTGTCGGGAAGGGGAGTCCTCAGGTCCCTGGATGGCCAGGCGGGGAGGTCCCTCCGCCCTTCGTCCCCCCGCCCCTGAGGACTCAAGCCGCCGAAACTCCAGGGGGCGCTGCTGCCGGAATCGGGACGTCTCCCGCCGCCACTCGTCATCAAACGCTGCGGCCTCACCTGGAGAGGACAGAGTAGACATGAGGCCTGCGAGCAGCCTCACTCCTGGGGGCCGATGCGCGAGCCAGCCACAGCTTCTCCGGCCAAAGCCACGAAGGATGAGTGTGTGTGCAGGGATGCGGGGCGGCAATGCCATTAGCTCTTTCGGTTTCTACACGGTCTGGGAAGCCACTGGTAGGCCTAAGGCGGCCTACTGGAGGAAGAAATCAGAATGAGATTATTCTTCAGGTTCATAGTCCTATGTGCACACTAGGTACTTAATAATTGTGGATTTGAAAAAGATAAATAAAGAGAGGAGAAATAATAAAACGGATCCAAATGGAGAAGGGTGTAACACTATCAACACGGAGCCTGAGGGACAAAGTCAGCCCCTCACAGTGAGGACACTGCCAGCGCCTGACTCAGCCTCACGTGACATCGCCCCAAGCTGAGGGGACTCCAAGTGCGGTAAGAACATGGGGCTGACAGCTGGGCACGGTAGCTGTAATCACAGGACTTTGGGAGGCTGAGGCAGGTAGATCACCTGAGGTCAGGAGTTTGAGACCAGCCTGGCCAACATGGTGAAACCCTGTCTCTACTACAAATATAGAAATTAGCTGGGCGTGGTGGTGCGCGCCTGTAATCCCAGCTACTCGGAAGGCTGAGGCAGGAGAACTGCTTAAACACAGGAGGCGGACGTTGCACTGAGCTGAGATTGTGCCATTGCACTCCAGCCTAGACACCTGGGCAACAAGAGAGAGACTCCATCTCAAAAAAAAAAAAAGAAAGAAAAAAGAAAAAGAATATGGGGCTGACCCAGAGCTTCGCCCCAGAAGTTTATGGGGTAGGGATGTCTCCTCCTAGGGGCTGCCAGCCGGGAAGTGGGAGGGAAGGCTCACTCTCATCCAGGTTGATATAGTCCTGCCGCTCCTCCTGGTCCCCTGTGCGATGGTTTCGGGAGCGCTGGAGGATGTGAGCCCTGTCCCGGATGTGATGCCCGATGGACATCTGTTCCAGTCCACTGTCTGAATCCCGAACAGTCCTCCGTGTCTCCCGGATCTGGGATGAGGCAGAACATGGCACACTCAGCCACCCCTTCCAAAGCCCTGGCTACAGCATCTCAGGATAAACACACCACCCACAACCCAATCCGAAAAAAGCAGCCAGGGTTTCTGTGGGTGCCAATCAATCCCACATTCTCTGGGATAGGAGGGCTCCCCTACTCACCCCGCCTGGTGCCGAGCGCATCTCTGATGTCTCTTGGTAAACCTTGGGGGCACCATCGCCGGTATTGGAGTAGGAGATGACAGTGGAAGATGAGAAGGTCTGGCAATTGCCTCCAGCTGTCATATGTTCCTAAGGACAGGGTAGGTAGGGGAGGGCTGAATGGGGAGGCATCCCCCCCCAGTGAAGGGATTTTGCCCTTCAGCTCCCTGTTCTAGCCTGTATCTTTCTCACAAAATGTAACAACTGAAAAAAATCAGGACTCATCATTACCCTCCCAAATTCCTCTGAGTCCAATCACAAGCAAGAAGGACCTGAAGAGACAGAGACTTAATTGCACGCTACATAAAAGTGCTGCTGCTGCTTCAGGCAGGCATGACAGCAGATACAGGGTCCCAAGGCTCTCTGCTTCAATTCCTTTATCCAGTACTTTACCCTTCACTAGCATACTGTCTCCCTCTTGCCTTAGAGGATGCAAGGTGTTGTCAGCCATCACTGAGAGCAAGGCCAGGCAAGGGTGTGGGGCAAGGCTCACCATGTTTCCAATCATGTCGTTCATCATCCCAAACATGTCCATGAAACCACCCGACTGGAGGAAAGAGATGGAAAATAGAGTCAGGAAAGCAAAGTCAGTGTTCAGAGCTGATCCTGTGCAGGAACCCACGAGCCACATGGCTGCACATTTCCTTTCTCGTCTTCCTTCACATCTAGCAAGTAGTCTTTCTCATTCTCCATTAACAGAACCAGAAGACTCATGTTTCTCCTCCAGTAAACTGCTGACCCCTCCTCAGTCTCTATGACTGCTTTGATCCAATTTTCCTTCTCCTGCCTACTGTATTCCCCTCATCTTTAGGAAGCAAGCCAAAGTTAATGGATTCTAAACTCTAAGGAGATAAGGCAAAGAACAGATTTTGCTAGACAATTACATCTTCCTAATGAGTATGAACTTTTAGGAGTACAAGAGTTAATAACATCTTTTTTTTTTTTTGAGATGGGGTCTGGCTCTGTTGCCCAGGCTGGTGTGCAGTGGTAAGTCTCAGCTCACTGCAACCTCTGTCTCCCGGGTACAAGCGATTCTTAACCTCCAGTGTAGCTGGAACTGCAGGCATGCACCACCATGCCCGGCTTTTTTGATATTTTTAGTAGAGACGAGGTTTCACCATGTTGGCCAGTCTGGTCTCGAACTCCTGACCTCAAGTGATCACCCGTCTTGGCCTCCCAACAAGAGTTAATAACACCTTTTTTCAGGTGCGGTGGCTCATACCTGTAATCCCAGCATCACGCCTATAATCCCAGCACTTTGGGAGGCTGAGGCCAGCGGATCACTTGAGGTCAGGAGTTCAAGACCAGCCCGGCCAACATGGTGAAACCCTGTCTCTACTAAAAACACAAAAATTAGCCGGGCATGGTGGCATGTGTCTGTAATCCCAGCTACTCAGGAGGCTGAGGCAGGAGAATCACTTGAACCCGAGAGGCAGAGGTTGCAGTGAGCTGAGATCATGCCACTGCAATCCAGCCTGGGCGACAGGGCAAGACGCTGTCTCAAAAAAAATAAATAAATAAAAATAACACCTTTAACCCACAGGGCTCCTAGCACCCAAAAGGCTCAGAGCTTTGTGAACGTCATGAAAAGAAGATTCTGGGGTTACCCATGAAACTATTCCAAAGAGGCAAATTTGGGTATAATATCTAAGGGTAGAGAGTGTGTCTGAGACGGAAGGACAAAAGGAGATGAGGACTCACCATTCCCAGCATCCCAAAGGGGGAGACAGCTCCAGCCTACAGGAACACATGAGGAGCAGAAATTAGAGACTTCATCCTATCTCCTTACAATCCCAAACCAGGCCCATGGCCTCAATTTTTGTTTTCCATCCTCTCGAAAGGGAGTCACAAAGCTCTTTTTCCTGACCCCTTCCCCCACTCCTAGAGCATTTCACTTGCTCAGTTGGCTGTAGTGCAAAAAACTAAAGTGTTTTCCTAACCACCCTCCAACCTTTGGGTCTCAGGTGTGTCTCAGCACCATTACCTGCTGCATCCTGCGGCTGGCAGGCCTGGTCCCTGGCATGTTGCCATCTGTGATGCTGAGGAAGGGGCTATATCCAAAGCCACCTGACAACATACGGCTCATATGCTGACGGTGAATAGCAAAGGGGTCCCTGTGAAGTGAGAACACAGTATGGATAGCAGAAGCACCAAGCTGTCAATCCCTCCACCACCCTGCAAAAAAATAGGCACAGGGCAACAGTGGCACCAATGCCTACTTCCTGCTAGGTGGGAGCTGGGTATCCAACCATTCTCAGCAATGGGAACCCAGATGTCTGCCTGAACTGCTCAGAGACCTGGAGTGGGAGAGCTTGAGGGGGAGGGAATACTCACATCAGGAACATGGGATCCTCAGGCTCCACATCCCTCATGAAGCGGAACATCCTGGTCTCAGCTCCAGGGGGCTCCACACTGGAAAGGTGTGGAGGCTCAAATACTTGGAGGTGGCCAGGCTTTTGCACACCCACTCAGTGTAAGGACTCTCGGAGCACTGGCCTTTCCCAAACCTTGTAACTGACCCCCTAAACTCCGGGGAGACCCTACTACAGGTGTTCCACACAACCCTCTAGGGAGAGAAGAGCTCTTCAAACCTCTCTCTCAATTAGGGCCATGGAAAATTTTTCCAAGCCTCTGGGTTTCTCCCTCCCCCACTCAGTCATCCTCTTCCCAAAGCTCTGGCCGGTTGCATACTCTCCCCTCCTCCCCCAACGTCACCGTTCTTGATGAGAATCCCAAGAGCCGGTCTTCCGTCCCATTAATGATCACAGTCACCCGCCCCTCCTTACATCCAGGCCTCCCCCAGGCAGGCCTCACTATGCCCCCCGCGCCCGTCTGCGGCTCCCCCAGCTCCCGCCTCCCCGCCAGGCGGGCAGGAGAGGTAGGCCTGAGCCTCTCCCCTCCCGACCCCGCATCCCCGGCTTCCAGACCCTGCAGCCCTGCGGGCCCGCTCCGGTCCCTGGCTGCCCGCTCTGCCTGAGCCTCACCAGTGCCCAATTTGGGCTCAGCGGCCCATCCGGCCGGTTTCGCTTCCCGGTGCGCTGCAGGGTCAGGGTCGCGGCCCGGGACGCGGGGATTGGTCCGAGCTCGAGCTCCGCGGCCTCCTGCGCCGCCTCCTCCCACAGCTGCCACCTCCGTACCCCCCCTCGGCCTACGGAGCAAGAACCTCGGCCAGGCCCGGGCGGAAGTGACGTCATCATGCGACCGCCCACCCGGGGCCGGGCCGTAGGAGCCGCGCCCACTAGCGTGGGTGGTAAGCCTGTGGCCGCGTCCCACGGGCGGCGGGGCCAGGGGCAAGGGGCCAAGCCCAGGGGAGCGGAGTCTGAGGTCGGGCGGGGCTCCTTTTGCACGAGTAATGGGAGCTTATTAGTAACTTGGATTTGGGTTCTGTGGACTGGAAGAGGCTCCCATAAGGCTGGAGGGGAGGAGAAGAGGGATCCATTCTTCGGGAGGGACCGGGTTGGGGGTTGAACTTGGGGGTGCAGTGCAGCACGTTCCCTCTCCTTCCTCCAGGGGAAACTGGAGGACGAGGGGCAGGCTGTCTGTGGGCTACCAGGCGGGGCGGATCCATGGGGGAAGCTTTAAGCAGACTACTGACGAGTTCTACCCTAGAGGGAGGATGGGCATCTTTCCTGCCGGGGAGGCGCTTGGGCCTGGCCCCCCCTTGAGGAGGAGCGTTCCTGGTAGGGCGGAGTCCCCGGAGTGACGAAGAGGAGGAGGTTAAACTCTCCAGCCCAGATCTGGTTAGGGCTTCAGAAAATCCGACAGGGCAGAGAATCCAGGTTGCGGGGTTGGCCGCCAGATGGCGCTCCTCGGCAAGGCTGGAACCCGAGGCCCTTGAGAACTGGCTTTGGAGAGGGACCTGGACTTTCCCCCATTACCCATCTGTGAAGGGTTGGACCGGGAAAAGGCTACAGTTCTGAAGTCTATTAGTTTAATGCCAATCTTCCCTTCCTTTTACTCTAATTCTTGCGTCCTCAAGAGCTCCCAGTCCTGCACTGACCTTTCTTGCTTGCTTTCTTAGGTCAAAGGTCTGAAGTTTTTGAGAAGAAAGGAGCGGAGAGCTCAATTAACCTGGATCACCCAGGGGAGGAGCTAAAACGGGACCCAGGAGACCTGCCTCCAAGGCTAGAGACTGATAATTTGACATACTAAATGTCTTGCATAAAATCTGGCTCTGCTGGAGAGAACGGCCCTCCCACTTGAGGTCAAGGGATTTGGACTGCCTAGCATGGACTTTAACCAGACTCATCCAAATTCCAGCTTTCCATGGTTCTTTACTCTGGCGCTTAGCCATATTGGTGCTGTGTGGGGCCTGACCCAAGGAGAAAGACTTGTTTCCAATAATTCCCTGGGGGAGAAGGAGGGGGTCCCTGGTGACTCAGGAAAAGTTGCTAGGAACAGGGCTTCTCCGGTTTCTTTGGACTGTATCATTATTAAAGAGGAAACAACAATAATAGAGACGGGGAGCAGAGACAGATAATTAAGATATAAGCTGGCGGACTGGCCAGTCAAAGGAAAACAGAGACAGAATACAAACACATTTGTTTTTCATTGCTCTTTCTGGGGAAGAGACAGTAAAATATTTTATCTTCCAGATGCTCTATCTCTGGACATCCCACCATGCAACTTCCCCTTATCCTCTCGCCCCAAACAAAAGCAGTTTGACATGTGAAAAAGAGTTGCTCCTAGTAAAGGTTCTGTGGCTGAAACTTAACTAAGGAGATCCTATCGACTTTTTTTTTTTTTTTTTGGTCCTCTCCTCCTCCTAAAGCAAGTCATTTATTGTCCAGCCAATCAACAAATGTTTAAGACTGGCCACGGTGGCTCACGCCTGTAATCCCAGCACTTTGGGAGGCTGAGGCAGGCGGATCACAAGGTCGGAAGTTCGAGACCAGTCTGACCAACAAGGTGAAACGCCATCTCTACTAAAAATTAGCCGAGTGTGGTGGCACACACATGTAATCCCAGCTACTTAGGAGGCTGAGGCAGGAGAATTGCTTGAACCTGGGACGCAGAGGCTGTAGTGAGATGATCGCGTCACTGCACTCCAGCCTGAGTGACAGAGCTAGACTCTGTCTCCAAAAAAAAAAAAAAAAAAAATTAGCAGGCACCTGTATCCCAGCCACTTGAGAGGCTGAGGCAGGAGAATCGCTTGAATCTGGGAGATGGAGGTTGCAGTGAGCTGAGATCACGCCACTGCACTTCAGCCTGACAAATAGAGTGAGACTCTGTCTCCAAAAAAATAAAAAACAAATGTTTAATGAGGCCTAGCACTGTCCTAGGTACACTGTATTAAGCATACATACAAAAGTATAAGACACAGTTTCTACCAATTTAAGGCATACGATCTTAACCACCTTTTTCTTTTTTGGTTACCTGTTATTATTATTTTTTTTTGAAACCTCGCCATTGCACTCCAGCCTGGGTGCCAAGAGTGAAACTCTGTCTCAAAAAAAAAGAAAGAAAAAATCTGCTATCAGTGATGTTTACCTTTGAATGGTTTCAAATTATAGTTAGCTTCTAACTATGAAACAAAACTTAAAACCTGGGTTTTGTCCCAGATTAAAAAGAAATTGTTGGCCAGGTTCAGTGGCTCACACCTGTAATCCCAGCACTTTGGGAGGTCGAGGTGGGCCGATCACTTGAGGTCAGGAGTTCGAGACCACCCTGGCCAACATGTCGAAACCCAGTCTCTACTAAATATACAAAAAAAATTAGCCAGGCATGGTGGCATGTTCCTGTAGTCCCAGATACTTGGGAGGCTGAGGCAGGAGAATCACTTGGACTCAGGTGGCAGAGGTTGCAGTGAGCTGAGATCTTGCCATCGCACTCTAGCCTGGGCAACAGAGCAAGACTCCGTCTCAATAAAAAAAGAAAGAAATTGTTGGTCAGGCACAGTGACTCACACCTGTAATTCCAACACTTTGGGAGGCCAAGGCAGGAGGTTCGTTTGGGTCCTGAGTTGGAGACCAGCTTGGGCAACATAGTGAGACCTCATCTCTGCAATAAAAAAATTAGCCAGATGTGTGGTGTGTGCTAGTAGTCCCAGTGACTTGGGAGGCTGAGGTGGGAGGATTGCTGAGCCATGATCACACCACTGCACTCCAGCCTGGGCGACAGAGCAAGGCCCTGTCTCTCAAAAGAAAAAAAAGAAAAAAAGAAAAACTCTTGAACAGGTGAGGATGAAAGAGGAAATGCAAGAGCTCATTGTCAGAGTTCTTGAAGACATATGGTAATATAGGCAGTTGTCTACTCCAGGAATTGAAGGGATGTAATTTTGCAAGTAACCAGAGTTAATGAGGCCTAGCACTGTCCTAGGTACACTGTATTAAGCATACATACAAAAGTATAAGACACAGTTTCTACCAATTTAAGGCAGTGTCTGTCTTCCTTCCCCCGTCTTTCCCTCTCCTTCATTTCCTTTCCTCTCCTCTCCTTCACTCTCTTCCTCTCTCCCTTCCTCCCTCCTTTTCTTTTCTTCCCCTTTTTCTTTTTCTTTCCTGTCTTTCTTTCTTTCTCTTTTCCCTCCCTCCCTCTCTCCCTTTCTTTCCCTCCCTCCCTCTCTCATTTTTCTTTCTTTTTCTCTCTCTTTCTTTTTCTCTCTTCCTTTCTCTTTCCTTTGCTTTTCTTTCTTTCCTTTCTGTCCAGTGAACTGTGGTGAACAGTGTCCCACAGGTAAGATGTAGAAGGAAGAGCAGGCCCTGCCAGGGGTAAGGCTCAATATAAGGCAGATAAGGATTGTTGGGAAGGAAGAGAAACAAAGTTCCTACATTCACTGTTCTATCTGATGGAGCCAAAGTCAGGAAGCCCTTGAGAGGGTACAGCTGGGCAAGAAAAGGGGCTCTCTCTTCAGATGTGAGGTCATGCCTCGGGAGCAATCCCAGGGAAGTTGGAGATTACAGCACAGGGAGGGTAGAGGAGTGACGAGGGAATGAGGGAGACTGGGTTTCCTGCCTGAGCAGCATGAGCGGGTGTGGCTGAGTGTGTGTGGATGTGATCTGCATGTGTGTTGGGAGAGAGAGAGAAACGATAAAAAGGACCTCTAAGGTGCCCCAGGTAGAGACAGGGGATGCCAACTCAGTGAGATGAAAAGGGACTTTTTTTTAGAAGTCAGCTTTTCAGCTTTTTTTTTTTTTT
>PVKV010024614.1:0-31028 GCA_004027835.1 Alouatta palliata
TAGCATGGGGAGAAATAACAGATACAGGTGATGGGGAGGAAGGCAGCAAATCACACTGCCATGTGTGTACCTATGTAACAATCTTGCATGTTCTTCACATGTACTCCCAAACCGTAAATGCAATAAAAAGTATATATATTAAAAACAAAACAAAACAAAAAAAAAACTATCATCAGAAGGAAGAGGATTAGCAGAGTTGGGACAATCAAATTCAATTTAGTATATACTAAATTTTTCCTGTATTTCCTAACATTGTTCTAGATGCTACAGATACAGCAGCAAAGCAAATGGAATTAAAAAAAAAAAACTGTTTCATTACTGATGATAAACATTAAGAAGAAAAATAAGACAGGAAAAGAATAGGAAATGCTGGGTGTAATTTAAGATTTAAGGCCTGGTACAGTGGCTCACACCTGTAATCCCAGCACTTCGGGAGGCTCACGTGGGCAAATTACGCAAGGTCTGGAACTTGAGACCAGCCTGGCCAGCATGGTGAAAACCTGTCTCTATTAAAAATACAAAAATTATTGGGCCCCTGTAATCCCAGCTACTTGGGAGGCTGAGGCAGGAGAACTGCCTGAACCCAAGAGGCTGGGGTTGCACTGAGCCAAGATCGTCCCACTGCACTCCAGCCTGGGCGACAGAGCTAGACTCTGTCTCAAAATATATAAAAAAAAAAAAAAAAAGAAAGAAAGAAAGAAAGAAAGAAAGAAAGAAAGAAAGAAAGAAAGAAAGAAAAAAGGGAGATTTAAATAGGATGCAAAAAAGAGAAAAGGTATAGATATTATTTGAATCAACACTTGAATGAGTAGATGGAATGACCCATCCAGATAGCTGGGTATAAAAATAAAAGTTAAGGTTTAAAAAATGTTGTAATAGAGGTTTTGTGGAAAGTAATATGATTAACATTTCTCTACTTCCTTAGTGAGGCAAAATCAAGAGTTTCTTACCCATCCATTCTCTCCCTTCCTCCCAGTTTTTGGATCCTTCACTTGTTTACATCATATCTAGCACTCTGCCAGTCCTGTTTTATATCCCTATCATTCTTGACCCTTGATAGGTAAACTTAAACATCATGTAGTCTACATCCAATCCAGGCTCACTCTCTCTATGAAATATGTAACAGCATCTATTACTCTTTCAGTAAAGGGCAATGGAAGAATTATAAACACAGCCTCACATTCTGAGTCTTCCATCCACTGAGCAACAGGAATTTCTCAATTTACACTGCATACTGTGGCCAAGGACTGATCTATTATTATGTGAGTAATTCACACGAGGTATTCATAGCCAAGTAAATCTGCCCTCCTCATAATTCAGGGTTTCCTTTTTGTTTGAAATAGTCTTTAAAGTTGTTTATTCTTCCCTGTTTTTTTCTTTTTATTCAATTATTTATCCATCCTGTTTTTCTTTCCCCTCCTACCACAAATTCTGACAACTACTGATCTGTTTATCATTCCTGTAGTTTCTCCTTTTCCAGAATGTCAAATAAATACAATCTTAAAATATGTAACCTTTGAGACTGGCTTCTATTACAGCACAATACATTTGCAATTCATCTATGTTGGTGTGTGTGTCAGTAGTTGATCACATTTTATTGCTCAGTAATACTCCCTTGTTTGTGTAGGCTGTTTGTCTATTCCATCACCTATGCACTTGAATTAATGCCAGTTTGAATTATTCTGGTATAAGCATTCTTATGTAGATTTTGGGGTGAAAGTAACTTTTGATTTCTCTAAACATGTAGAAATGGGATTGTTGGGTCAGATGGTAATTACATGTTTAACTTTTGAGACAAAGTTTTGTCGTGTCACCAGTCTGGAGTGCAGTGGTGCAATCTTGGCTCACTACAACCTCTGCCTCCTGGATTCAAGCAACTCCCCTGCCTTAGCCTCCTGAGTAGCTGGGACTACAGGCATGTGCCACCATGCCTAGCTAAATTTTTGTATTTTAGTAGAGACAGGGATTCACCATGTTGGCCAGGATGGTCTCTGTCTCCTGATCTCATGATCTGTCTGCCTCGGCTTCCCAAAGTGCTGGGATTACAGGTGTGACCCACTGAGCCCGGCATACATGTTTAGCTTTTAAGGAAATAGACTGCCTTAGATTCTTTAGTGTTGCTGTAATATCACAGACTAGATAATTTTAATATCTAGTCTATGATATTCTAGTCTATGGTATTTATCTAGTCTAAGAGTCTATGACATTTTAGTCTAAGACTTTTACCTAGTCTATGATATTAGATAATTTTAAGGAGAGTAAATTTATTTCTTATAGCTCTGGAGACTGGGAAGTCCAAGATCAAATGACACACATCCAGCTAAGGCCTTCTTGCTGCATCATTTCATGGCTGGAAGCAGAAAGGCAAGAAAACATAAAAGTGTGGTCACTTTATTTTCTGGTAGCTCTACTTTTAAATTTTTGAAGAACCTCCATAATGTCTGTATTAGTTCATTTTGCATTGCTATAAAGGAATTTTTAATCTTGTGGGAAAAAATTAATATTAAAGTTAATTTTTTTTGATAATGTAATGGAGTGAGTGCTCACTCTAATAAAGATTGTTTTCACAGAATATTGTAACGAACAACAATGAACATGTATGTGGAGATACGCTGTTTCACAAGTGAGGCAGTTCTAAACAATTAAATGTTGATGACCTAAACACATGAGATTTGAAAGTGATTGTTTTTATATCAAAGTTTATTTTCTCAATTTATAGCATGCATATGTTAAACAGGTTCTTTTGTACTGTTATTTTTGTTTTAATTTAATAACCTAATATTAATTTTTGATTCTAGCTCAACAAAAGATGTGTATGGTTGATAATTTTTATTTTAACTTCTACAGTCTAATATTTATTGTTCACTGTAGAGGGATAAATTACAAACTCAATCAAACCAGGAGTAATCACAGAAGAAGCAAAGAAGGCAGACCTACCCCAACTGCTAATGAAGCAAATTCCAGATTTAATGGCATAATACATTAGAATGTGGTGCTTGATTACTAATTATAGTAAGCTCACTGTATGCTTTAAAATATTACCTTTCTTCTACCAAAGGCATGCCTACATACAAAATATTAACTAACATATATTAAGACCTTTTTAGTTTTAATACTAATTATTGGTGAGTTTTTTATACAATTGCTTAATTTTCTTCAATGTTATTTTCTTGAGCTATGAAAGAACCATACTGGCTGAGATGGCACCTAAAGTGAAAGGCAAAGTCTTGTTTACATTTTCTTCTGTGTTTCTCAAACAGAATGAGTTTCTCCCCATAATCATTACAACTGGGAATGTGCTGAGTCTCACCTGAGGCCAGCAAGTCTAAATACCACCTAAAGCCCTTGAGGTATTACCTGGATAGTGCCACTGTTTATTCAAGGTTGAAGTGCTCTTTATTCAGCAGGTGATGAATCAATCTCCTCAGAATTGGATTCTTCCCTTCAAGATAGCAGGTTCCCTCTGGACTAGGGTGTGTCTAGAAATGTCCCAGGAGCTAGGATTTTGAAATGGGACCTCACAACTCTGGTGCCCTGTCTTACTGTGGCTGAGTTGATATCCAAGATGCAATGCAAAAGTTTTCTTTACTCTTTCTTCTCCTTTACTCAAGCAGAGAGAAAGGATTTCTTTCAGAGCAATGAGATGTGTAGCCTGAGTTGGGGAAGGGTTGGTTCATGCAATCCATTACTCCCCCCATCCAAGGCTGGTGTCTCAGTAGATCAAATGCCCCCAAACTCCACTGGCTCTGAGCCCAGTTCAACACTAGGACTTGCCTGGATGTTACAGTCCTTGTGGCATAGACGCTCTTTCAAGTTTATTTGGGGCCTCAGAACACTTCAGTTTTCAGTGGCAAGGCTTATGGGAACTCAAGTTCCAACCACTGGATTGGGCAATTCCCTTTTTGCTAGGGCTGTTTAAATACTCCGTCCGTCATGGTCATCAGCTGAGTTGAGCCTGGTTTTACTCTCTTCTGTGACAGGGCAGTGCTGAATTAAATGCACCATCTCACAATTGCTTCACTCTTTCTCTCCCAAGTGCATAGATTCTCTCTGCATGTCATGTAGCCCTTGAGAGGGTATGGGGAAGGGGTGCCATCAGCGATTCAAGACTGTCTTTCCTACCCTCTTCAGTGTTTTTCTTTCAGTAATATAAAGTTAAAACCAGGTACTGTGAGTTCTCACCTGATTTTTCGTTCTTATGAAGGTGTTTTTCTGTGTAGCTAGTCACTAAGTTGGCGTCCTTCCAAGGGGGATGATCAGTGGAGACTTCTATTTGGCTATCTTGTTCTGCCCCTCTCCCTTAACTATACACACACACACACACACACACACACACACACACACACACACGTAAGATGATACATTTGTATTGCAAATTGTAAGGTTGTAACATGATACATTTGTTTTGTGTTAAAAAAAGGATCTCTGGGTATCAGAAATCATTTTTTAAGAGTTTTCTTTCTGGAAACTCTAAAAAATAATTCGTTTATTCAGTCATTTAGTTTGTTAGCAGAATTCAGTTCTGTAATTGCAGGACTGAGGTCCTTGTTTTCTTGTTTGCTGTCAGCAAGGTTTTGGATGCTACAACCATTCCTTACCTCATACTCTCCCTCTTTCATCTTTAAAACCAGCAACAATGTGTTGAGTCCCTCTCAGGCTACAGGTTTCTCTTCCATCTTTTTCCATGAACACATCTCTCTGACCAACTATTCCACCTCCTTCTTTTGCTTGTAAGGGCTTTTTAATTACATTAAACCCACCAGAATCACCCAGGATAATCTTCTTATTTCAAAATTGTTAGATTAGGAAACTCATTTATGTCTGCAACTTTAATTTCTTTTGCTTTGAAGGTAACATATTCACAGACATAACACAAGAAGGTGAAAATCTAGGTGATCAAAATCCTGCCCACTGCTCCCTGCTTACCATCACCACCAGCGATTCCCTGTGCTTCCTACTGCTGAATCTCTGACCTCTATGGTTAGTAGTCATTTCCCAGAGAGGAAACATTGTAAACAGAGTACACAGTGAGATTCTCGTAAAGCTTGAGATATGTTGGCTACTTCAGGATCCTGTGTGTACAGACCAGCAGGCAAGAAAAAGAGCCACTATCTTGGCAGGAGATATTGCTCTTCGTGGTGAGGATGTAGGATAGCTACTACACAGGAAGGAAGAAAAGAATATGTTTCGCAATACATTCTTCTACCTACTTGCCCAGTTTTTTCTAAATTTTTTATTTTATTTTTTTATTGCATTTTAGGTTTGGGGGTACATGTGAAGAACATGCAAGATTGTTGCATAGGTACACACATGGCAGTGTGATTTGCTGCCTTCCTCCCCATCACCTGTATTTGGCATTTCTCCCCATGCTGTCTCTCCCCAACTCCCCACACCCTGCTGTTCCTCCCCTATTTCCCCCCAACAGACCCCAGTGTATGATACTCCTCTCCCTGTGTCCATGTGTTCGCACTGTTCAACACCCGCCTATGAGTGAGAACATGTGGTGTTTGATTTTCTGTTCTTCTGTCAGTTTGCTGAGAATGATGGTTTCCAGGTTCATCCATGTCCCTACAAAGGACACGAACTCATCGTTTTTGATGGCTGCATAATATTCCATGGTGTATATGTGCCACATTTTCCCTGTCCAGTCTATCACTGATGGGCATTTGGATTGGTTCCAAGTCTTTACTATTGTAAACTGTGCTGCAATGAACATTCGTGTGCATGTGTCCTTATAGTAGAAAGATTTGTAATTCTTTGGATATATACCCAGTAATGGGATTGCTGGGTCAAATGGAATTTCTATTTCTAGGTCCTTGAGGAATCAAAACCTAGCAGAAGACAAGAAATAACTAAGATCAGAGCAGAACTGAAGGAGATAGAGACACAAAAACCCTTCAAAAAATCAATAAATCCAGGAGCTGGTTTTTCAAAAAGATCAACCTGCCCAGTTTTGACAGTAAGAGGGTAAGTATGACAAGCTTGGCCAAAGAATGTCAGCATCTCAGACAGCTGTGGATAAGATATCTGAATCACACAATCAGGCAATCCATTTATAGTGGCAAAGTTGATAGAAGAGGAGGGTAAGAGGAGTCAAAATCTGTGAGATGCAGCAAAGTTGTTTTTACAGGAGGATTTTTTAAGAAGTACAAATCTAAAAGATAAGTAAAACTATTTTTCAGGAGCACCTGGTGCTGCAAGGGCTGTTCAGCAATATTTTTGAATATAAATTAATATTAAACTAAATTATAAGGATAGTTAATAATGTATATTTCAATACAGTCTGTGAAGCTCTACTAGAAATAAAAATTAAAATAAACTGGCAAAATTCCCAGTCTTCCAAATATATCTGAAGCCATACTGAAGGATAAAAAAGAGCAATTTCATAGTGTGCAGGGAAAGAAAAAAGAAAACACTAGTTGTTATCAATACCAATGGAGGAGGAACAACACACACACCACACACTAACACACACACACACACTTACACACACACACACACACACACATACTTCTTTCACGTAATGAAAAGAAATTTATTGGTAAAAAACACAGAGAATCTTAACAGTGTCTTGCTCCATCATAGACAAGCTGATGTTGCCAATGTAATTGAAGAGAGTAACTTAAATGATCTAAGAAAAAATATGTTTCTCTTTTCTATTCCAAAATTTTAACATAGGATCTCTGTGTGTGTGTGTCTTGATTATCTGCAAGATAAAAAGGCTATATAAATTTTTCAGTAAAATTTAAAACTTCATTAGAAGGCATTACTGAGATTATATACCACCACTAATCATGTCTGCTCCTCACATATGAAAAATAATATAAACAATAGAGAATAATTTTCCAGTTAAAAAAATCTAAACCAGATGCTTTGTGACTGACATTATTCAGTAATCTGCTTAAATATATGCTATATTATTTTAAAATGAAAGTTTTACTTTAGAGACTATTCACAAAATAGCCTTTCTCTCACTTTGTCAGAAAAGAAAACATATTGCATTGGTTGAATTTTTCATTAAAATATGCTACTCTGTGTATCAATACATTAAGGTTGAAATATGCACAACAGGATAATGTTCTACTAAGATCACAAACTAAAGAGCTAAACTGCCTCAATTTGAGCTCATGAAGGCTGGGGTTGGAGTTTCTGAGGAATTTCTTTGTTTTGGAAAGGAAAAAAAAGGAAGAATGAGAAGCAAGAACAGCTTTGGAGTGAGAACAATAGATATACTATAAACAATATTTCTCATTTAAGATGTTTAAGAAACATAATTCAAGAAAGCATGTTTTTTGAAATGACTGTGAATTACAAGATTGCATTCTTTTGACCCAAATATTACTGTAGACTGAATCAAAGTGGTTACATCTTTATAACTCTGACACAGATGCTTGCATTCACACGTACTCAAGGCAGAGATGGACCTAATATACAAATGTATTCAATACTGAAAAATAAAAAAAAACAATAAAACATAATTTTTACATAGTAAAACAAGAACAAAAATTTTAAGAAGAAGTTTCTGAGATTTAGTTTTATTTTCAAAATGACAATGCTTGCTTGGAAATTACTCGATTAAGTGTCTTCTTTCCAGGGAGAACAGAGTTTGGAGCTACTTTAGTTACATAGAAATTCTGACTACAACACTTTTTTTTTCCTGAATTTGTTCTAGTGTAATACATTATGAAATATACAGGAAACAACATTTAGGTTTCAAAAGAATCACCTGTGTATTGTCACCAGAAAAACATAATAAACAAAACTATACAAAGAGATGACTTATATTGTATCTTAGCAATGTTTAATTTCTATCTGAAAGTCTGAATAGATAATGAGACTTCTTATTAGAAATTAATACTAAGTCTAAAATAATCACTTTAGACTGTAAGTTTGGGGACTTTAAGTAAATTTGGAGAGAAAGTACTTACT
This sequence comes from Alouatta palliata, assembly GCA_004027835.1. Lineage (NCBI taxonomy): Eukaryota > Metazoa > Chordata > Mammalia > Primates > Atelidae > Alouatta > Alouatta palliata. The sequence goes on from PVKV010024614.1 coordinate 7,930, forward strand.
GTGAGGAAAGAAACTGGACTCCTTCACAAGGCTTGGGGAAGAATCCATAGTCACATAGCAGACATAAAGTGTGGCTGTGAGCTCTCAGAACCAGACACTGGACCCATGTGGAGCCCATGAGAACAGAGCCTTTGTCAGTATCACATTCCCCTCAAATCTGATTGGCTCAGCATTAAAATTCCTCAGTAGAAACCACAGACTGACATACAATTATGATGGTGTAAGGCCATTTTCCCAACCCTAAAATAGAAAATAGTTTGATACATGATAAAATATTGAGAACAAAAGCAGATGTGTATACAAAAGAAACCTTGCCTCTCCTCTATCTATTAAAGTTCAGGGGAAAGTAGGTGTCAGGAGGTAATCCCAGAAGATTTTTAAGAATTTCATGGACCTTCTCTTTCTTTCATTCTCTTTTTCTTCCTTCTTTCTCTCTTTTTTCTTTTCTTTCTTAAAAAAAAAAACAGAATCTCATCGAAAAGAAAATCTGTGTCTTATACACTGTGTGAAAGTTAAAGAAACAAAGCTAAAATAAATACAGCAACAACAAAGTTCACTCTCAATACCACCACCACCACCGTTTTTCTTTTTTAATGCGCATATATATATATACATATTTATATACATATATATACATATATATATATTTTATTGCACTCTAGGTTCTGGGATACATGTGCAGAACATGCAGGATTGTTGCATAGGTACACACATGGCAATGTGGTTTCCTGCCTCCATCCCCCCGTCACCTATACCTGGCATTTCTCCCCATGTTAAACCTCCCCAACCTCCCTACCTCAGCTGTCCCTCCTCTATTTCCCCCTAACAGACCCCAATGTGTGATGCTCCCCTCTCTGCGTCCATGTGTTCTCATTGTTCAACACCCACCTATGAGTGAGAACATGTGGTGTTTGATTTTCTGTTCTTGTGTCGGTATGCTGAGAATGATGATTTCCAGATTCATCCACGTCCCTACAAAGGACACGAACTCATCATTTTTTATGGCTGCATAACATTCCATGGTGTATATATGCCACATTTTCCTTGTCCAATCTATCATCGATGGCCATTTGGGTTGGTTCCAGGTCTTTGTTATTGTAAACTGTGCAGTAGTGAACATACATGTGCATGTATCTTTATAGTAGAACGATTTATAATCCTTTGAATATACACCCAGTAAAGGGATTGTTGGGTCAAATGGAATTTCTATATCTAGATCTTTGAGGAATTGTCACACTGTCTTCCACAATTGTTGAACTAATTTACACTCCCACCAACAGTGTAAAAGTGTTCCTATTTCTCCACATCTTCTCCAGCATCTGTTGTCTCCAGATGTTTTAATGATTGCCATTCTAACTGGCATGAGGTGGTATCTCAATGTGGTTTTGATTTGCATTTCTCTAATGACCAGGATGATGAGCATTTTTTCATATGTTTGTTGGCCTCATATATGTCTTCTTTTGAAAAGTGTCTGTTCATGTCCTTTGCCCACTTTTGAATAGGTTTGTTTGTTTTTTTTCTTGTACCATCACCATTTTTCTTTGAATCTGAAGTAGCATGAAAGAATATTCCCAAGTATTCTACATCCCCAGGAGATGTGATTGAGAATAGAAAAGTAAATGTGAAAAGAATTATCTGTTGGGTAAAGGTGACTGCACTGATATGGTAACTAGAAAACAAAATGAAAGTAATTCAGTTGTTGGCATGTAAGTCCGTGCCTACTTCACTACTTCTAAACCAAGGAAAGAGAGAAACAAATAGTGAAAGATAAGATAAAATACTGAATTGACTAATTAACTACTGGGATAAGAGAGATGGAGAGAACTGTTTGCCATCAATTTTCTAATAACAGCAGAAATGGGATGCAAGACCTAAGTCTATTTACAAAAGATAAAGTTCTATTTTGCAGTTCATGTTTGCAGACTATAAAATTTGTACCTGCTCCACCTGTGAAGACCATCTCAGTATAGTTACAACCATCTTTTAACATAAAGTCTGTGCCGTTATATATACTAACAAGTTCTTCGTGTTTCAGAATGTTTGCGTAAGAAAAGATTCCAAGAAAAAAATGACCACAAAGAGAAGAAGCAGGAGTAAAAGGAGGAGGAATAGAAGGAGGAAGAGAAAAGGGAGATAGGAGGAACTTCTCTGTAAATCTTTTTTTAAATGTTGGAATAGAGTGATATGCATGATGGTGGAAATGCCATCCATGCAGGCTTAAGTAAAAGGAAGGTTGAAAAAAATGTGTGAGATAGCCACTATCTACACTGCCATTCTTAACCTTTTAGAAGGAGGGGAATTAAACTAGATAATTTATCAAAATACAATAGCTGTCATTGTATAATTCTGTGGTTCTTTGATATCAGAATGTAATTCAGAGATTTTAATGTACATTAGAAAATGCATTATAACTATCTGTCTCCTGAGCCACAAGCCAACTTAACACTTATGAAGGAAAGTGTCAAGAATGGTGTTTACTAAGGAAGCAAAATTCACCCAAAGAAATGAAAAAAGAGTGAATAAGACAGTGAAGAAAACATTATGAGGGGAATTAAACAGTAGAGTTGTAAGACACTCAAGCAGACACAACTGGAATTAGGATGGCATACATGAAGAATAGTGCTTATCTAGTTTTATCTATTTCAGATACCTGGTTTTTTAATTTATTAGTTAAGTATGTTTCAGATATTGCATAGGAAACTAAAGAACTGTGTCTTAAGAAATTTGTGTAATCACAATGTAATGAAGACAAAGGCTTAACTAAGAATAATTCTGGAAACAAAACGTGTGTGTGTGTGTCTATATATATGTGTGTGTGTGTATATGTATTTGTTTTTATTTATATATATAAGATATAATATGAATACAAATTTGGGGACACTGGCATCATTAACCTATCAAATAAATACTTATTAAAACTTAGTATGAACTAGGCAAAGGCCATATTCTTAAAATAGTAAACAGAAAAAGCACAGTCTTCTTCCTACAGTCATTAAAAACATACTATCAGTGCTGGTCATATGTGTCCCCTACTTACCTTCCCCTGACTCTGTATTCTAGTGTGGCTGATGTTCCTAGACAGGATTTCCTTGACTCCCATGTCACTAGGCTTCAGTCTGGGTTCTGCCACATAAACATACTAGTGAGAGGTCAGAGGTAGAGCTAGAGAGACAAGAAAATCTAGGGTATTACTTTCTGTTACTCTACTTCCCGTCACTATTTCTAACAGTAGCTGAAGCTCTTTAGCGTTTCTCACTTCCTCCAGATGACCGGTTGGCCAGTGGCCCCACATCTCACTAGAAAGTCCTTTTGATGGTTTCAACTCACATCTGGTCACCCTGGATTTGGGGCTCTCATACCACCACTTTTTTTCTTTGTTCCTGTAGATTCCAATTGTTGCTTAAATTTGGGTAGCCCTGTTATCCAGTTTGGCTTTTCATCTCTTCTAAAATCTATATTAAATAAACTATGTTATGTGAGCCTTTTTTTTTTTTGAATAAACCCTAACTGTCTAATAGAGTAATTAAATTAAATTGAATTATTAATTTCAGAGGCTTAGACACTTGTCACTGGAGACTAACTTATTCTTAGGTCAAGAATATGTCTCAAGGCATGTGTGGTTTATCTTGCAACCCAAAGGTGAGTGTGCATCAGTCAGGTAAAAGGGGAGAAAGATTTCAGACCTGGAAAAAGCATCCTCAAAGACAAATGGGGAAAAGTGACACAATGCATTCTGAGAGACAAGAGCAGATCAGAATATCTATGCCTTATAAAATGACAGCGATTACGACAAGGCAAGACTGACTAGGAAGAGAGGCCCAGATATTGAAGAGAATTGTAAGTCATATGAAGGAATTAGAGTTCAACATATAGACTTTAACATAAAGGTAACAGGAATCTAAAAAGTATAGCATAGCTGACAACATGAACAGATTTATATTTTTTTAGATTACTCAAAATCTATTAAGAGTACCAAAAAATTAGAGTGATACACATATCTTTTTTTATTATTATACTTTATGTTCTGGGGTACATGTGGAGATCGTGCAGGATTCTTATGCAGGTATACACATGCCATGGTGGTTTGCTGCATCCATCCCCCAGTCACCCACATTAAGCATTTCTCCCAGTGTTATCCCTCCCCAATCCCCTCACCCACTGCTATACCTCCCCTAGGGCCCACACTCCACAACAGGCCCTGATGTGTGATGGTCCCCTCCCTGTGTCCATGTATTCTCCTTTTTCAACACCCAGAACATGTGATGTTTGGTTTTCAGTTCTTTTGTCACTTTTCTGAGAATGATGGTTTCCAGCTTCACCCATGTTCATACAAAGGACATGAACTCATTCTTTTTTATGGCTGCATAATATTCCATGGTGATGGGCATTTGGGACAGTTTCAAGTCTTTGCTATTGTAAACGGTGCTGCAATGAACACCCATGTGCATAGGTCTTCATAACAGAATGATTTACTATCCTTTGGGTATATACCCAGTAATGAGATTGCTGGGTCAAATGGTATTTCTATTTCTAGATCCTTGAGGAATTGCCACACTGTCTTCCACAATGACTGAACTAATTTATACCCCACAAACAATGTAAAAGTGTTCCTATTTCTCCACATCCTCTTTAGCCTCTGTTGTCTCCAGATTTTTATTTATTTATTTATTTATTTTTTCTTAGACAGAGTCTCACTCCATCACCAGGCACCAGGCTGGAGTGCAGTGGCACAGCCTCGGCTCACTGCAACCTCTGCCTCCTGGGTTCTAGTAATTCTCCTGCCTCAGCCTCCCAAGTAGCTGGGGTTACAGGCACATGCCACCACGCCCAGCTAATTTTTTTGTATTTTTAGTAGAGACGGGGTTTCACCATGTTGGCCAGGATGGTCTCAATCTCTTGACCTTGTGATCCGCCCGCCTCGGCCTCCTAAAGTGCTAGGATTACAGGCGTGAGCCACCGTGCCCAACCTCTCCAGATTTTTTAATGATCACCATTCTAGCTGGTGTGCAATGGTATCTCAATGTGGTTTTTATTTGCATTTCTCTAATGACCAGTGATGATGAGCATTTTTTCATGTATTTATTGGCTGCATAAATGTCTTCTTTTGAGAAGTGTCTGTTCATATCCTTTGCCCACTTTTTCATGGAGTTAGGGTTGTTTTTTGTAAATTTGTTTAAGTTCTTTGTAGATTCTGGATATTAGCCCTTTGTCAGATGGGTAGCTTGCAAAATTTTTTTCCCATTCTGTTGGTTGCTGATTCACTCTAATGATTGTTTCCTTTTGCTGTGAAAAAGCTCTGAAGTTTCATTAGATCCCATTTATCTATTCTGGCTTTTGTTGCCACTGTTTTTGGTGTTTTAGTCATGAAGTCCTTGCTATGCCTATGTCCTGAATGGTTTTGCCTAGGTTTTCTTCTAGAGTTTTTATAGTGTTAGGTCTTATGTTTAAATCTTTAATCAATCTGGAGTTAATTTTTGAAAAAGGAGTAAGGAAGGGGTCCAATTTCTGCTTTCTGCCCATGGCTAGCCAGTTTTCCCAAAACCATTTATTAAACAGGGAATCCTTTCCCCATTGCTTGTTTTTGTCAAGTTTCTCAAAGATCAGATGGTTGTAGATGTGTGGCATTACTTCCGAGGCCTCTGTTCTCAGGGTCTCTGTTCTGTTCCGCTGGTCTATATTTCTGTTTTGGTACCAGTACCATGCTGTTTTCATTACTCTTGTAGTATAATTTGAAATCAGGTAGCCTGATGTTTCCAGCTTTGTTTTTTTTTTTTTTTTTTTTTTTTTTTGTTGTTGTTTGTTTGTTTTGCTTAGGATTGTCTTGGCTATGTGGGCTCTTTTTTGATTCCATATGAAGTTTAATGTATAGCACTAAATGCCCACATGGCAAGCGAGAAAAGATTTAAAACACACACCCTATTGTCACAATTAAAAGAAGAGGAGCAAGATCAAACAAATTCAAAAGCAAACAAAAGACAAGACATAACTACGATTAGAGTAGAACTGAAGGAGACAGAGACACAAAAAGCCCTTCAAAAAAAATCAATGAATCCAGGAGCTGGTTTTGTGAAAATATCAACAAAATAGACTGCTAGCAAGACAAATGAAAAAGAAAAGAGAGAAGAATTGAATAGATGCAATAAAAAATGCTAAAGGGGTTATCACTACTGATTCCACAGAAATACAAACTACTCTCAGAGATTACTACAAACACCTCTATGCACATAAACCAATAAATCTAGAAGAAATGGGTGAATTCCTGAACACTCACACCCTCTGAAGACTAAACCAGGAAGAAGTTGAATCCTTGAATAGTCCAATAACAAGGTATGAAGTTAAGGTAGCAATTAATAGCCTAGCAACCAGAAAATGTCCAGGACCAGATGTGCTCACAGCTGAATTATACCAGAGGTACAAAGAGTAGCTGGTACCATTCCTTCTAAAACTATTCCAAACAATAAAAAAAGAGGGAATCCTCCCTAACTCATTTTATGAGACCAACATCATCCTGATATCAAAACCTGGCAGAGATACAACTAAAAAAGAAAATTTCAGGCCAATATCCATGATGAACATTGATGTGAAAATCTTCAATAAAACACTGGCAAACCAAATGCAACAGCACATCAAAAAGCTTATCCATCATGAACAAATCAGCTTCACCCCTGGGATGCAAGGCTGCTTCAACATCTGCAAATCCATAAACGTAATCCATCACATAAATAGAACCAAAGACAAAAGCCACATGATTATCTCAATAGATGCAGAGAAGACCTTCAACAAAATTTCAACAGTCCTTCATGCTAAAACTTGTTAATAAACAAGGAATTGATGGGACATCTCAAAATAATAAAAGCTATTTTTGACAAACCCACAGCCAATATCATACTGAATGGGCAAATACTGGAAGCATTCCCCTTGAAAACTGGACCTAGACAAATGTGTCCTCTCTCACCACTCCTATTCAATATAGTATTGGAACTTCTAGCCAGAGCAATCAAGCAAGAAAAAGAAATAAAGGGTATTCAATTAGGAAAAGAGGAAGTCAAATTGTCTCTATTTGAAAATAACATGTTATATATTTAGATGATCCCCTTGTATAAGCCCAAAATCTCCTTAAGATGATAAGCAACTTCTGCAAAATCTCAGGAAACTAAATCAATTTGCAAAAATCACAAGCATTCCTATACACCAATAACAGACAAATAGAGTCAAATCATGAGCAAACTTGCATTCACAATTGCTACAAAGAGAATAACATACCTAGTAATACAACTAACAAAGGGTGTAAAGGACCTCTTCAAGTAGAACTACAAACCACTGCTGAAGGAGATAAGAGAGGACACAAACATATGGAAAACCATTCCATGCTCATGGTTAGGAAGAATCAATATTGTGAAAATGGCCATACTGCTCAAAGTAATTTATAGATTTAGTGCTATCCCCATTAAGCTACCATTGACCTTCTTCACAAAGCTGGATACATGTATTTTATGGAGACTGTAGATGAGAGAAATTTGTTAAATTTCAACTTGGAATTTAAAGTGTGTCAGTGGAGATGAAAAGAAGAGGGTAAGATCAAGAGCTGAGAAGTACATTAGGCAGGAATTCAATATTGATTGCATGTAGGGGGAAATAAAGGAAGATGTATCTATTCTGATAAGTGAGTAGATAATAGGGATATTTTTACTAAACTGAACACTGAAGAAGATGTATTTAAAGCAGAACACTGAGCCAGTATGATTAGTTTAATGTTTAACATGTGTGTGAGGTGTTTAAAAAATATTTCACAAAAAAAAATGGCTAGAAGAGAGTTGTGTTTGGCACTCAGAAAGGGAATACAGATTAATTTGAATTAAGGAGTCATTGCCATGTACAAGGCAATGGAATTCATGTAAGTTCAGAGAGAACTCATGTAAGAAGAGAAGGGAGGTTAGGCATCATCATTGGAGAGCATTTAAAGAATGGCAGTGAGAAAGATATAGCAAGGGAAAATAAAAGTTAATATACCTCAAATAGAAAGAATCAAAATTATATCATAAAAATCAATGTAAAGAATTTTTAAAGATGTAGTAGTCTCAGTTGTGTCAGATCCTTCTGAGACATATGTAAAATAGGGAGTAAAAATACATCAGATTTAACAATAGGTAAGATATCAGTACCCTTTATGAGAGCAGTTGAAAGGAGTGAGGACAATAAAAGCCAGATTTCAGTGGGCTGATAAATGTGTAAGTAGTGAAAAAAATTAGACAAGTAGTCTAGAGAATGCCTTATGGGAGCTTATTTCTGGAAAAAAAAATAAGTTATAGATGTGGCAAAACAGGGAAGAACAATCAAGCAGAACTTGTTTGTGAAGCAGAGAGAAAAGAGGATTTTTAAAGAAACGTAGGAAAGAATCCGTAGATAGAAGTTAGTGTACAAGAATATAATTGCTAATTAATAATTCAAGTTTTCTTCAGAGAAAGCAGGACAGGGAATTCTGGAGCTCAGAAGGAGGGTTTACTGCAGATGCAGTTGGTTTGTAGATTTAGACATAGGAGAGTCACTATTTCTAGTCAAAGAGCTTCTCTTTGTTTCTTTTTAAAAAATTTATTTAAAAATAAAGAAATTTAAAAAGCATACAACTCTATACATTTATCGTGTGCAATGTAAGGGTTGAAATCATATAAACATTGTGGAATCGTTAGCTAATTAACAAATACATTACCATAATATAATATAGTATAAATGGAATGTATATGCATTTCATTTCCTTGTGATGAGAACACAGTATTCACTCAGCATTTTTGAAAAATACAATATATTGTCATTCACAAAAGACATCATGCTGTACAATAAATCACTTGACCATATTTCTCCTGTTATTATGTATTTTATGACCAACATCTCACCAAATCCCCTTTTCCAATTCAACCCTAGCCAAGTAAAATCTAACACAATTCTACTCTCTGCTTCTAAGATCAATTTTTTAAAATCTATATATGAGTGAGATTATACAGCATTTTTGCTCTTTCACTTGACATTATAGTCTCCTGGGTCATTCATGGTGTCAGAAATTATGAGACTTTCTTGTTTTTAAGGGTAAATATTGTATGTACACCACATTTTCTTTATCCATTCATCCTTAGAGGGTGACTTGGTTGCTTCCTTATCTTCACTATTGTGAATAATGCTACTGTAACCATAGGAGTATAGATATTTCTTCTATATACTGATTTCACTTCCTTTGGATATATACCCAGTAGTGAAATTTCTGGATAACATGGGAGTTCTATTTTAATGTTTTGAAAAAACTACATACTGTTTTTCATAATGGTTGTACTTAACAACATTACATTCCCATTAACAGTATGTCAGGTTCCTTTTCTTTACAACTTTTCTCTCTCTGGTGTTTTTGATTAAAAACTATTCAAACAGAAGTGAGGTGATATCTCCCTGTGGATTTGATTTACATTTCCTTGATAGTAATTTTCATATACCTGATAGATATTTTTAAAATTTTCTTTTTAAAACATGTATTTAGGTCTGTTGTTCATTTTAAAAGTCAGGTTATTTGTTTTCTTGCTATTGAGTTGTTTAAGTTTCTTATATAGTCTGGATATTAACCCTTTATCACATGAATAGTTTGCAGATATTTTATTCTATTCTGTGGATTCTCTCTTCATTTTGTTGATTTTCTCTTTTGTTATAGAGAAGCTTTTTAATTTGATGGAATCCAATTTGTCTATTTTTGCTTTTGTTGTCTGTGATTTTTGTCCTATCCAAAAAGTTGTTGCTCAAGCCAATGTTGTAAAACTTCTCCCTACGATTTCTTCTAGAAGTTTCAAAATTTTGTATCTTAGGCTTAGGTCTTTAATCCATTTTGAGTTGATTTAATATATTATAAGAGATAGGAGCCTAATTTCATTCTTGCATGTGAATACCCAGTTTTACTGACATAATTTATTGAAGATTCTGTCCTTTCCACAATGTGTGTTCCTGGGACTTTTATCAAAAAATCAGTTGGCTACAAATTGTGGATTTATTTCTGGGATTTCTATTCCATTCTATTGGTCTGCATACCCATTTTTATGCTAACTTGATGATTGGGTTATTATAGCTTTGTAATATATTTTAAAGTCAAGTAGTATGACTCCTCTAGCTTTGTCCTTTTTGCACAGAATTGCTTTGGCTATTCAGGGCTTTTGTAGCTCCATATAAATTTTAGATTTTTTTTTTCTGTTTCTGTGAAAAATAACACTAGAATTTTGATTGCATTGAATCTGTATGTCACCTTGGATAATACGGACATTTTAACAATATTGTATTCCAATCCTTAAACACGGGATATGTTTTCACTTTTTTGCATATTTTCCAATTCGTTTAGTAAATATTTTATAGTTTTCAGTATACAGATTTTCTATAACTCCTTGGTTAAAATTATGCTGAACTACTAATTTTACAATTATAAAGTTATTGTAAATGAAATTATTTTCTTGATTTTTTTTGCAGGTTGTTGAATGCTAGCATAGAAATGCTACTTTTTTTTGTTGTTTGTTTGTTTTTTCTTTTTGTATGTTGGTTTTGCATCCTGCACCATTACTGAACTCATTCATCACTTCTAAAAGTTTTTTATGGACTCAAATAAATAAATTCAGAAATTAGAAGACATTACAATTGATATCACAGCAAAAAAAAAAAAAAAAAAAAGAATCATATTGGACTACTTGAGGAATTGCATGCCATCAAATTTGATAACCTAGATAAAATGGATAAATTCCTAGACTCATTCAGGCTACCAAGATTGAGTTATGAAGAAAGTGAAAATCTAAACAGACCAATAAAATGTAAGGAGACTGAATCAGTAATAAAATGATATTTATCAAAGACAAGCCTTTGATAAATTTACTGATAAGTTACTGATCTGATAAGTTTACTATGAATTCCACTAAATATTTGAAAGGAAACAATATCAATGTTTCTCAAGTTATTCCTAAGAATTACAGTAGAAAATATATCCAAACTCATTTTGAAAGACCAGCATTATCCTTATACGAAAACCTTACAGGGGAATTAAGAAAAAAGAAAACTAAAGACCAATATGCCTGATGAACATAAATGTTCTCAACAAAATACTAGCAAACTGAACTCAAAAGCACATTAAAAAGACCATTTAGCATGATCCAGTTGGATTTATCCCTGAGGTTCAAGGATGTTTCAATATATAAATCAATACTTTAGAGTTTTCTCTATATAAAATTATGTTGCCTGCAAACAGGCAACATAATTTAATATCTTCCTTTCCAATTTGATGCCTTTTATTCATTTGTCTTGCCAGATTGCTGTAGCTGGGACTTCCAATTCAATGTTGAATAGAAGTGTGAAAGTGAGCGACTTTGCCTTATTGCTGGTCTTAAAGAAAAGCTTTCAGCTTTCCTCCATTCAGTATAATCTTAGCTAGGGGTTTGTCATATGTCATATTCCTTGTGTTGTGGTACCTTCTTTTTATAACTAATTTGTTGAAAGTTTTTATCATGAATAAATGTTTAATTTTTTTTTTTTTTTTTTTTTTTGAGACAGAGTCTCACTCCATCACCAGGCGCCAGGCTGGAGTGCAGTGGTGCGACCTCGGCTCACTGCAATCTCCGCCTCCTGGGTTCAAACAATTCTCCTGCCTCAGCCTCCCAAGTAGCTGGGACTACAGGTGCACTCCACCACGCCCAGCTAATTTTTTTGTATTTTTAGTAGAGACGGGTTATCAATTTTTTGCATCCATTGAAATGATCAAGTTGGTTTTATTATTCATTCTGTTATTTTGATGTATCACATGTATTGATTTGTATATTTTGAATCATTCTTGATTACCTGAGATGCATCCTACTTGATCATGTTGAATGATCTTTTTAACGTATTGTTGAATTTTGTTTATTAGGATTTTGTTGAGAATTTTTGCCTTTATGTTCATTAGTGATACTGGCCTTCATTTTTCTATTTTGTGTTGTTGCTATCCCCTTGCGCGGTTTCAGCATCAGAGTAATGCTGATCGTATGATCTTATGAAATGAGTTTGGAAGTATTCCCCTCCCCCCATTCAACTTTTGGAATAGTTTGAGTAGAATGGATATTAGTTCTTCAAATGTTTGGTAGAATTTAGCAGTGAAGCTGTCAGGTTTTGGGCTTTTCTTTCATGGGAGATTTTTATTACTCCTTCAATTTTGTTACTTGTTTCTGATCTGTTTAGGTTTTCTATTTCTTCGTGACTCAATCTTGGCAAGTTGTGTGAGTGCAGGAATTTATCCATTTCTTCTAGGTTTTCCAATTTGCTGGCTTATGGTTCTTCATAGCAGCATATTTTATCCTTTCCTTTTCTTTGGTGTCAGTTACATTGTCTTCTTTTTTGTTTCTGATTTTATTTGGGCCATCTCTCCTTTTTGTGTGTGTTTTGTTTCTTTTCTTTATTTTAATTATAAATCTGGGGTACATGTGCATAATGTGCAGGTTTGTTACACAGGTATACACGTGCCATGGTGGTTTGCTGCATCCATGCCCCGCCATCTACATTAAGTATTTCTCCTAATATTATTCCTCCTCAATCCTTCCACCCCCTGCTATCCTTCCTCTAACCTCCCTATCCCCCCAACAGGCCCTGGTGTGTGATGTTCCCCTTCCTGTGTTCATGTGTTCTCATCAGACAATTTCTTATTGCTCATTAAAGTATTTTTTTCTTTCTGATTAAAGTACACCCTTCAGCATTTCTTATAGGAAACAACTAGTGTTGATAAAATATCCCAGCTTCTGTTTGCCTGGGAGTCTTTATTATTTCTTTATGTTTGAAAGACATTTTTGCCATTCTAGGGGAAAGTGTTTTTTCTTCAGTAATTTAAATACATTATGCCATGCCACTCTCTCCTGGTCTGTAAGATTTCCACTTAAAAGTCTACTGCAAGCCCTATTGGAGCTCCAGTGTATTTTATTTATTTCTTTTCTTTTGCTGGTTTTAGAGTCCATTTTTTTTTTATCTTTGGGAATTTGAATATTAAATACCTTAAAGTAGTCTTCTTTGGGTTAAATCTGTTTGTTGTTCTATTACTTTCTTGTATCTGGGTATTGATATCTTTCTCTATGTTTGGCAAGTTCTCTTATTATCTCTTTGAATAAACTTTCTATTTCTATCTCTTTCTCTACCTCCACTTTTAGGACAATAACTCTTACATTTGTCCTTTAGGGGCTATTTTCTAGATTCTGTAGATGTGCTTTATTGTTTTTTGTTATTTTTTTATTTCATATCCTCAAATTTTGTGTTTTCAAATAGCTTGTCTTCATGCTCACTAATTCTTTTTTCTACTTGATCAATTCTGCTACTAAAAGACTCGGATGCATTCTTCAGTATAATAGTTGAAATTTTCAGTTCCAGAATGTCTATTTGTTTCTGTTTAATTATTTCAACTTACCTGCTGTTTATCTGATAGAATTCTGAATTCCTTCTCGTGTTTATCTAGAATTTCTTTTTTCTTTTGAGATAGGGTCTCATTGTGTCAACCAGGCTGGAGTGCAGGGACACAGTCTCAGCTCACTGCAACCTCCACCTCCCAAGTTCAAGCAATTCTCCCACCTCAGCCTCCCAAGTAGATGGGATTATAGTCGGCAGTCACCATGCCCAGCTAATTTTTGTACTTTTAGTAGAGACAGGGTTTTGCCATGCTGGCCAGGGTGGTGTCAAACTCCTGCCTTGGCATCCTGAAGTGCTGGGATTACAGGCATGAGCCACCATGCTGGCCTTTAGAATTTCTTTGAGTTCTCTCAACACAGCTATTTTGAATTTTCTTTCTGAAAAGTCGCAAATCTCTGTTTCTCGAGGATTGATCCCTGGTGCCTTACTTAGTTTATTTGGTGATGTCATGATTTTCTGGATGATTTTTATGTTAGTAGATGTTCTTTGGTGTCTGGTCATTGAAGAGTTAGGTATTTATTGTAGTCTTCATCGTCTGGGTTTATTTGTAGTCATCCTTCTTGGGTATGCTTTTCAGATATTTGAAAGGCCTTGGGTGTTGTGATCTAAACTGTATCTGCTTTAGGGGCACCCCAAGAACGGTAATTCTATAGTTCTTACAGACTCACAGAGGTACTGCTTAGCTGGTTTTGGATAAAATCAAGAAGAATTCTCTGGATTACCAGGCAGAGACTCTTGTTCTCTTCCCTTACTTTCTTTCAAACACTCATAGTTTCTTTCTCTTTTTCTCTCTCTTTCTCTCTCTCTCTCTCTCCCACCCCCACCCCGCCACCTCCAAGTCTCCTAAAGCTGGGATCGGAATGACACAAACACCCCTATGGCCACTACCACTGTGTCTGCATTGGCTCACATCTGAAGCCAGCACAGCCCTGGGTCTTACCCAAGGCCTGTTTTATCTACTCTCTGGGTACTGTCTGTACTGTCTGTTCCCTCAAGGCCCTGGGGCTCTACAATCAGGAGGTGGCAAAGCTAGCCAGGTCTGTGTCCTTCCCTTCAGGGCAGTGAGGTACCCCAGGCCCTGCATGGGTCCAGAAAGGCCATTCAGGACCTTTTTGACTTCAGACAAAAACCTTAGAATTTTACCTGGTATTCTGTTGTATTGCAGCTGAGCTGGAACTAAAATCCAAGATGTAGTCCTTCCCACTCTTCCATCCCCTTTTCAAAAGCAGAGGAGCCTCATCTCTTAGCCACTTCCATCGCAGGCCATGAGGATTACTCCCAGACTACTGCCAAACTTCCTTTAAAGCCTACGGTATCTTAATTAGCTTGTTGTCAACATTGTCTGGCCTGGGACTCACCCTTCAGGAGCAATATGTTCTCCTTTGGCCCAGGGCATGTCCAGAAATGCTGTTTATGAATCAATTTATTGGATTAGGAACCCCAGGAGCCTACCTGGTGCTCTACCCCCTGTACCCATGCTGGTATCTAAGGTGCAAGACAAAGTCTGCTCTACTTCTCCCTCTGCTTTTCTCAAGCAGGAGTTTCACCACACATTCACCACTGCTGGTGAGTCTCACCTGAAGCAAGCCAGAGGCTCTTCAAGGCCCTTTATGTAGTACCTAAGTATTGCTGCTTGTTATTTCAGGCCCAAGGGCTCTTCAGTTAGCAGATGCTGAATGCTGCCAGGACTGAGTCCTTTCCTTCAAGGTAGTGAATTCTCTTCTGGCCCAGGATGTGTCTAGAAATTTTAACTGGGAGCTAGGACCTGCAACAGGGGCCTCATGACTCTGACCAGTGCTCTGTGCTGTTGTGTCTGAGCTGATATTCTAGATGCCAGACAGAGTCCTTCCCACTTTTCCTTCTTCTTTCCTCAAGCAGAAGGAAGAAGTCACTTTTAGAAGAGTGAGCTCTGCAGCATGGGCTTAAGGAAGGGGTGATGGCAGCACTCCCTTGGCTGCCCCAGTTTGACCTCAGTATGTCATGTGCCCCCCAAGTCATTGTCTCTGGGCTGAGTTTAGCACTAGGGCTCACATAATAGTTACAGTGCTCATGGCCTAGATCAAACTTGTCCAACCCATGGCCCACGGGCTGCATGCTGCTCACAATGGGTTTGAATGTGGCCCAACACAAATTTGTAAACTTTCTTAAAGTGCTATGAGATTTTTGTGACTTATTTTTAGGCCATCAGCTACCGTTAGTATTATAAGGGTTATTGCCGAGTTTAAAATGAGGAAACTGAGACCAGTATAAGAAAATGAAAAAAATAATTTATTCAGCTACCAGGCGAGGTTCTACGGTCTGAGAGGGGGCCAGAGAAGTCACGCCTAACTTTTTAGGGCAAGGGGTTTTATACGGAGTGAAGGCGTTTGGTTGGGAACTGAGGAGACAAAGCATAAGGCACTTAATTGGATATTGGAACACAGGACGTGGACGAGGCAGGCTGCTACTAGTGGGTAGGCAGGATTTTTGGTGAGCGGGCCGCCTCAGGGTAAAATGACCTTGACGGGGCAAGGGAGTGCTATTGGGCAAGAAAGTGCTATTGGGCAAGGTTTGGTGGGGCTTTTTGAAAATTTCTGGGCGGGGGTTTCCAGTGGTGGGCTAGGTGTCGGGTGTGGAGTTTGCTTCAGGGCTGGGTGTTGGGGAGGCTATGTGGAGGAGTTACATGTTGATCGTGGAGTGGCGACGTAATTCCCAGACGCTAGGAGGAATGGGCACGTCCGAGCTCCCAGCGAGTCAACCGACTTTACAAGTATTAGTGTTTTTATGTGTGGCACAAGACAATTCTTCCAGTGTGACACAGGAAAGCCAAAAGATTGGACACTTCTGGCTTAAACTGATTTTCAAGTTTACTTGACGACACAGAACGCTGTAGCCTGCAGTGGCAATGTTAATGGGAATTACTAAGCCAACCACTGGAATGGGAAATTCCCTTCTGGCTGGGTCTGGTTTAAATACTTTCTGTGGACACAGCTGAGTTTGGTCTAGGTTTTCTTTCTGCTCTAACAGGATAGTACTTTAGTTCAATGCCTCACAATTGCTGTTTTCTCCCTTCCGCAGCACCCACAGACACTGTCTGCCCCATGCTTCTGCTGCTAGAGAGTGAGACAGTGGTGGTGTTCATGATTCAGGACTTTTCTTCTATCTCTTCATTGCCTCCTTTAGCAATATGAAGTTGAAACCAAGTCCTATGCATACTCACCTGACTTTTTGTTCTTATGAAGGTATTTGTTGTTTTTTTTTCTTCTTTTTCTGCATACAGATTTGTTAACTTAGTGTCCTTGCAGAGCTTTGAAGGGGCAAACAATTCATGGAGCTTTCTACTCTGCCAACTTGCCCCACATCCCCTCTCCTTTTTTCTTAATCTAGCTAAAGTTTTGTTGCTTCTGTTTACCATTAAAAAAAACTTTGCTTTGTTGATCTTTTGTATGTATTTTGTCTCTATTTTGTTTATTTCTTCTGTGATCCTTATTTTTTCTTTCTACTTATTTTGTGTTTGGATTATATTTATTTTTCTGGTTCCCTGAGGCATAATATTAGGTTGTTTACTTGAGATCTTCCTACCTTTTTATGTAGGTTTTTATTGCTATAAATTTCCCTCTTAGCACTGCTGTTGCTGTATCCCACAGGTTTAGGTATGCTGTCTTTTTATTTTCATTTGTTTCCAGTATTTTTTCCATTTTCTTTTAAATGTCTTCATTGGCCTGCCAGTTGTGAATGAGCATTTTGTTTGTTTTTATATTTCAGCAGTTTCAAAATTTCTTCTTGTTATTAATTTCTACTTCTGTTGTATGGTGGTCAAGACAGATACTTTATATACATTGAATTTAATTTTTTAGAATGTATTAAAACTTGCTTTGTGGCCTAGAACATGTTCTATTCTAAAGAATGCCCATGTGCTGTTAAGAAGAATGTGTATGCTGCAGATTTGGGGTAGAATATTCTGTAAATATCTATTACATTCATTTGTGCTAAAGAGCTAGTGTTCAGCTTAACTCTGATGTTTATGTCTTGATTTGATTTTCCTTTTTTTTTTTTTTTGCCTTGAGACAGAGTCTCAGTCTGTCATCCAGGCTGGAGGGCAGTGGCACCATCATGGCTCACTACAGCCTTGTTGTCCTGGACTCAAACAATCCTCCTGCCTCAGCCTCCTGAATATCTGGGACTACAGGCACACATTTCATGCCAGGATAATTGCTAATTTTTGTATTTTTTTTGTAGAGCTAGTGTTCTTCCATGTTGCCCATGCTGGTCTCAAATGCCTGGGCTCAAGTGATCCATCTACTTCAGTCTGATTTTTTATCTGGATGATTTGTCCATTGCTGAAAGTGAGGTGGTAAAGTTTCCTAATGTTATTGTATTGCGTTTAATCTCTCTCTTTAGATCTATTATTATTTGTTTTATATATTTTGGTGCTCCAGTGTTGGGTACATATATATTAGGAATTGTTATATTATCTTGCTGTATTGAACCCCTTATATATCTAAAATGGTCTTCTTTGTCTTTTTTATTGTTTTTTCCTTGAGGCCTATTTTCTGCCATGTAAGTACAGCTATACTAGCTCACTTGGTTTTTATTTTCATGGAAAATTATTTTACATTCATTTGCTGTCACTCTATGTATGTCCGTATAGGTAAAGTGAGTTTCTTGTGGACAGCATATGGTTGATTCTTCTTTTTTAAAAAAATTTATTCAGTAACCTTATGTCTTTAAGTCAGATAATTAAATCCAGTTATATTTGAGGTTGTGATTGATAGGTAAGAATATGATTGCTATACATTTTGTATATATAAATTTTGTGTATATATACATATATTTTTATAACTCCTATTTTGATTTCTTTTTATTGTCTTCCTTTGTGAAGTAATTTCTCTTATAGTATGTTCTAATTTTTTGCTTTTTAATTTTACTGCATCTATTTTTTTTTTGCGGTTTCCCTGAGACTTACAAAAACATCTTATAATTACAACAGGTTATTTTAAACTGATGACCCCTTAACTTTGATCACAATATAAGAATGGAAAATGTGAAACGCTAAAGCAAGAAACTCTAAAATATAGAAACTCTACATTTTAACTTCATTCTCTGCACCCCTCCTGCATGCATAAATATTTTTACTTATCGATGTCTCAATTTACATATTTTATATGGTTCATCTCAACAAATTTTTATATTTACTATTTTTAATAATTTTGTCTCTTAGTCTTCATGTTAAAGATAGGAGAGGTTTACAAACCACAGTTACATCATTTGGAGTATTCTGAATTTGTCTGATAAGTACTTTTCTTATTGAGTTTTCTGTCTTTAAATTTTGTTGTTAAGTGTTACTGTCCTTTTCATTTAGATTGCAGTATTTTATTTAGCACTTCTTCTAAGGCAGATCTGGTGGTCATACATTCCCTCAGCTTTTGTTTTCCTGGCAAAAGTCTTTATTGTTGCTCTATTTTTGAGGATAGCTTTGCTGGATCTATCTTTCTGCATCATTCCGCACTGGTAGTTTTTTGTTTTGGCTTTAGTTTTTGTTCTTCGGCTCTGTGTCACTCGCTCCTTCCTGACTCTGTGATTTCTGCTGAGAAGTCAACTTCAACACACTGAGGACCTTCATTATCTGCTGTTTGCTTACTTTTTCTTGCTGCTTTTAGAATCTTTTCTTCAACCTTCATTTTTTAGAGTTTGAATATTATTTGCCTTGCAGTAGTCTTATTTGAGTTAAATCTATTTGGTGATTTTGACCCTCCTTTACTATCTATATATTTATTCTAGGCTTGAAAAGTTTTCTCTTATTATTTCTTTCCACTCTTTACTTTTTCGCAATTCTCCTTTGAAGGTCAGTGACTCCTAGGTTTGTACTTTTGAGGCTATTTCCTAGATTTCATGTTTTTTTTTGTTCTTTTCCTTTTTTCTTCTCTGACTTTTTGATATTTCTAAGTAGCTGTCTTTGAGCTCACTGGTTTCTTTTTTTCTTCTGCTTGATCAATTTTGCTGGTAAGAACCTCAAATGCATCTTCACCTCTAGAACTTCTGCTTGATTTTTTTTAACCTCTTTTTCAGATTTCTCTGGTAAAATTTTGAATTCCTTCTCTGGATTTTCCTCAAGTTTTTTGAGCTTCCTAAAGGCAGTGATTTTGAATTCTCTGTCTTAGAGATCACACATATCCCTCTATTTAAAGTTGGTCACTGGCACCTTATTTAGTTTGCTTCATGAAGTCATAATGCCTTTCATATTCTTGATGTTTGTGAACATTCATATGTCTGTGCATCAAGCAATTAGATATTTACTCTAGTCTTTGCCTCAGGCCTTGTTTGCACTCGTCCTTCTTAAGAGGGCCTTCTAGGAATTCAAAGGGGAATGATTGGTTAGTTTTCTAAGCCTGTGGTCACTTCAGTCTTTTCAACACTAGAGGGTGTCCTGAGCCCAGGTATGCAATCTTGCAGATTCCTAGGTCTGGTGTACTCTGGGACTATCGGGGAGTGTTCCCTGGGTTTCCAGGCAACCTCTAGCTTACTTACCTTTCTTTCCCCCCAAGTGGGAGGAGTCTCTGTGTATTGCTCTGACTGCTGTTGGGGGAGGGGTGTCATGGGCACTGTCATGGTCACTACAGCTGGCACTATGCCTTATCATACCTTAAGCCCATGGCTTCCCAAACCAGCACACCACCAGGGCTCACCCAAGGCCTGAGGATGATACAGACTGACTGCTGCTGATATTTATTCAGGATCCAATGCCACATTAGTCAGTCAAACGTGAAGCTGGCTGAGAGCTGGATTCATTTTGCCAGGATTTCAGTGAGTCTAGAGCACCTACTAAGAGTATCCCTCTGGAATCAAGGAAAACCAGGTTGTGCCCATTGCTATGTATCACTGTGGCAGGGCTGGTAGTAAGGTCCTAATCTCCTGCACTCTTTCATTCCCTCCAGCAAAAAGAATCTCTCTCCATACCTCACTGCCTGGTTTGGGGGAGGGGTGATGCAGGCCTTCTTATAGCCCTTGCAGCTGATATCACAGGGAGTCACACACCAAACCTGCAGTTTCCCCAATCACTGCAGCACTGGGGCTCAGTCAAGGACTATGGTAACTATGGCTGCCTGCCATTAAAATTTTGGGGGAGCTCATCTGCAGCCAGTTTAATCAGCAGGTAGTGAAGAATGCTGGGACTAGGGTTTCTCTTTCTAGGGTGGTATATGCCCTTCTGGCACAGGGCAGATCTAAATGCTCCCTCCATAAGAACTAGCCTGGAAGCAAGCACCATGGATTTCTTTTCTTTTTTTTTTTTTTTAAATATATATACTTGTTATTGCATTTTAGGTTTGGGGGTACATGTGAAGAACATGCAAGATTGTTACATAGGTACACACACGGCAGTGTGATTTGTTGCCTTCCTCCCCATCACCTATATCTGGCATTTCTCCCCATGCTATCCCTCCCCAACTCCCCGCTCCCCACCATCCCTCTCCTTTTTCCCCCCGACAGACCCCAGTGTGAGATGCTCCCCTCCCTGTGTCCATGTGTTCACATTGTTCAACACCCACCTATGAGTGAGAATATGTGGTGTTTGATTTTCTGTTCTTGTGTCGGTTTGCTGAGAATGATGGTTTCCAGGTTCATCCATGTCCCTACAAAGGACGCAAACTCATCGATTTTGATGGCTGCATAATATTCCATGGTGTATATGTGCCACATTTTCCCTGTCCAGTCTATCATCGATGGCCATTTGGGCTGGTTCCAGGTCTTTGCTATTGTAAACTGTGCTGCAATGAACATTTGTGTGCATGTGTCCTTATAGTAGAATGATTTATAGTCCTTTGGATATATACCCAGTAATGGGATTGCTGGGTCAAATGGAATTTCTATTTCTAGGTCCTTGAGGAATTGCCACACTGTCTTCAACAATGGTTGAACTCATTTACACTCCCACCAACAGTGTAAGAGTGTTCCTATTTCTCCACATCCTCTCCAGCATCTGTTGTCTCCAGATTTTTTAATGAGTGCCATTCTAACTGGCATGAGGTGGTATCTCAATGTAGTTTTGATTTGCATTTCTCTAATGACCAGTGATGAGGAGCATTTTTTCATATGTTTGTTGACTTCATGTATGTCTTCTTTTGTAAAGTGTCTGTTCATATCCTTCACCCACTTTTGAATGGGCTTGTTTGTTTTTTTCTTGTAAATCTGTTTCAGTTCTTTGTAGATTCTGGATTTCAGCCCTTTGTCAGATGGGTAGACTGCAAAAATGTTTTCCCATTCTGTTGGTTGCCGATTCACTCTAATGACTGTTTCTTTTGCTGTGCAGAAGCTGTGGAGTTTGATTAGGTCCCATTTGTCTATTTTGGCTTTTGTTGCCAATGCTTTTGATGTTTTGGTCATGAAGGCCTTGACTACGCCTATGTCCTGAATGGTTTTGCCTAGATTTTCTTCTAGGGTTTTTATGGTGTTAGGTCTTAGGTTTAAGTTTTTAATCCATCTGAGGTTAATTTTAGTGTAAGATGTCAGGAAGGGGTCCAGTTTCTGCTTTCTGCACAAGGCTAACCAGTTTTCCCAACACCATTTATTAAACAAGGACTCATTTCCACATTGCTTGTTTTTGTCAGGTTTGTCAAAGATCGGATGGTTGTAGATATGTTGTGTTGCCTCGGAGGCCTCTGTTCTGTTCCATTGGTCTATATCTCTGTTTTGATACCAGTACCATGCTGTTTTGATTACTGTAGCTTTGTAGTATAGTTCGAAGTCTGGTAGTGTGATGCCTCCAGCTTTGTTCTTTTTGCTTAGAATTGACTTGGCTATGCGGGCTCTCTTTTGGTTCCATATGAAGTTTAAGGTGGTTTTTTCCAGTTCTGTGAAGAAGGTCATTGGTAGCTTGATAGGGATAGCATTGAATCTGTAAATTACTTTGGGCAGGATGGCCATTTTCACGATATTGATTCTTCCTAGCCATAAACATGGAATGTTTCTCCATCTGTTTGTGTCCTCTCTTATTTCATTGAGCAGTGGTTTGTAGTTCTCCTTGAAGAGGTCCTTTACGTTCCTTGTTAGTTGTATTCCTAGGTATTTTATTCTCTTTGTAGCAATTGTGAATGGCAGTTGGTTCTTGATTTGGCTGTCTTTAAGTCTGTATTGGTGTATAGGAATGCTTGTGATTTTTGCACATCGATTTTGTATCCTGAGATTTTGTGAAGTTGCTTATCAGTTTCAGGAGATTTTGGGCTGAGGCGATGGGGTCTTCTAGATATACAATCATTTCGTCTGCAAATAGAGACAATTTGACTTCCTCCTTTCCTATTTGAATACCTTTATTTCTTTTTCTTGCCTGATTTATCTGGCTAGAACTTCCAGTACTATATTGAATAGGAGTGGTGAGAGAGGACATCCTTGTCTGGTGCCAGATTTCAAAGGGAATGCTTCTAGTTTTTGCCCATTCAGTATGATATTGGCTGTTGGTTTGTCATAAATAGCTTTTATCATTTTGAGATACGTTCCATCAATACCTAGTTTATTGAGGGTTTTTAGCATAAAGGGCTGTTGGATTTTGTCAAAGGCCTTCTCTGCATCAGTTGAGATTATCATGTGGTTTTTGTCTTTGGTTCTGTTTATGTGGTGGATTATGTTTATAGATTTGCGTATGTTGAACCAGCCTTGCATCCCCGGGATGAAGCCTACTTGATCATGGTGGATAAGCT
>PVKV010024615.1:0-31058 GCA_004027835.1 Alouatta palliata
CCCTATGCTTTGTCTCCCAATGTCCACCCAATGGCCTCTGACCCCTATAAAACTCTTTGCCCTGAGAAGTCAGGCGCGACTTCTCTGGCCCCCACTGTCCGGACCACAGAACCTCGCCCGGGAGCTTAATAAATTGGCATTTAATTTTCCTAGGCTGGTCTCAGTTTCCTCATTTTAAATTCGGCGATATTCCTTACAGCCATCTTGTTTCACTCTTCTGTATATGGATGTCTAGTTTTTTCAAGTACCACGTATTGAAGAGACATTTCATTTGCCAGTGTATGTTCTTGGCACCACTGTCGAAAATGAGTTCACTGTGAATGTGTGGTTTGTTTCTAAATTCTTTATTCTGTTTCATTTGTATGTTTGTCTGCTTTTATGCCAGAACCATGCTGTTTTGGTTACTACAGCTCTGTAGTATAATTTGAAGTTAGGTAATGTGATTATTTTTCCAGTTTTATTCTTTTTGGTAGGATACTTTGGATATTCCGGGTTTTTTGTAGTTTCATATTAACTTTAAGATTTTTTTTTTCTGTTTCTGAGAAGAATGCTATTGGTATATATGAAAGAGAATCTATATAAATCTTAGGATTGTCTTTTCTATTTCTGTGAAGAATGTCATTGGTATTTTGATGAAGATTACATTGAATCTGTTCATATGAGACCTCTATTTTTAGTTGTTTGAGAAAACTCCAAACTCTTCTCCACAGCTCTAATTTATGTATCAAAATATTCATTACATTGAATCTGTACATTTCTTTAGGTAGCAGGAACATTTCAACAATATTGATTCTGTAATGTATGAACATGGAATATCTTTCCATATTTTGGTGTCATCTTCAATATCTTTCATCAATGTTTTACAGATTTGTTACATAGATTTTTCACTTCTTTGGTTAATTCCTATTTAATTTTATTTTTAGCTATTGCAAATGGAAGTATTTTTCTGATATCTTTTCAGATTGTGCACTTTTGGCATATAGAAATGCTATTGGTTTATTATTGTATGTTGATTTTGCATTCTATAACTTTACTGAATTTGCTTATCAGTTCTAATAGTTTGAATATAATTTTTTATTTAAAATTTTTGTAGGTACAGAATAGGTTTATATACTTATGGAGTAAATGAGATGCTTTTATAAGGACATACAATGTGTACTAATCACATCACGGAAAATGGGCTTTCCATTGCCTCAAGCATTTGTCCTTTATGTTACAAATAATCCAATAATACCCTTTTAGTTATTTTAAAATATACAATTAAATTATTATTGATTGTAGTCACCCTGTTGTGCTATCAAATACTAAGCCTTATTCATTCTTTCTAACTATATATTTTGTACTTGTTAAAGACCCCCACCTTGCCATCAAAGCCCACAACCTTTTCCAGATTCTGGTAACCATATTTCTACTCTCTGTTTTCATGGTTTCAATTGCTTTGATATTTTGATTACTCAAATAAATGAGAAAATATGATGTTTGTCTTACTGTGCCTGGCTTATTTCACTTAAAATAATGACCCTCAGTTCCATCCATGTTGCAATTGACTGAATCTCATTTTTTACTAGTTGAATAGTACTCTACTGTGTATAAGTACCACATTTTATTTATCCATTCATATGTTGATGGATGCTTAGTTTCCTTCTAAATCTTAGCTATTGTAAACAGTGCCGCAACAAACATAGGAGGTGCAGCTATCTCTTCAATATAAGGAATTTCTTTCTTTTGGGTATATACTCAGCAGTGGGATTGCTGAGTCATATGGTAGCTCAATTTTTGATTTTCTGATGAATTTCCAAACTGTATTTTATAGTGCTTGCACTAAGTTACATTCCCACCAACACTGCACAAGGATTCTCTTTTCTCCACATCCTGCCAGCATTTATTATTATTGTCTCTTTTTTGGATATAAGTCATTTTAACTGGGGTGAGATAATATATCATTGCAGTTTTGATTTGCGTTTCTCTGATGATAAATAATCTTGAGCACCTTTTCATGTTTCTGTTTGCAAACTGTGTCTTTTTTTGAGAAATGTCTATTCAATTCATTTCCCCATTTAAAAATTAGATAATAAGACTATTTCCTATAGAGTTATTTGAGCTCCTTATATATTCTGGTTATGAATTTCTTGACAGAAATATTTTCTTCCATTCTCTGGGTTGTTTCTTCATTTTGTTGATTGTTTCCTTTGCTGTGTAGAAGCTTTTTAACTTGATATGATCCCCTGTGTCCATTTTTGCTTTCGTTGCCTCTGCTTATGAGGTAGTACTCGAGAAATCTTTGCCCAGCCCAATGTCCTGCAGTTTTTCCAATGTTTCCTTTTAGTAGTTATATAGAATGAGATCTTAGATTTAAGTCTTAAATACATTTTGATTTGAATTTTGTATATGGTGAAAGATAAGGGTCTAGTTTTATTCTTCCGCATATGGATATCCTGTTTTCTCCAAATCATTTATTGAAGAAACTGTCTTTTATGTTCTTGGCAACTTTGTCAAAAATGAGTTCATTGTACATGTGTGGATTGATTTCTAGGTTCTCTATTCTGTTTCATTGGTCTCTTTTTATGCCACTTCCCTGACATCTTGGTTACTATAGCTCCATGTTATAATTTTAAGTGAAGTAATGTGATTCCTGCAGTTTTGTTGTCTTTGCTTAGGGTAGCTTTATTCTCTTTTGTGGTTCCATACACATTTTTAGATTTTTTTTCTACTTCTGTGAAGAATGTCATTGGTAGTTTGATAGGGATTGAATTGAATTTGTAGAATGATTTGTATAGTATGGACATTTTAAAAATGTTTCTTCCATTTCATAAGCATAGAATATTTTTCAATTTTTGTGTCACAAATTTTGTTCATCAGTCTCTTACCATTTTCATTACAGAGATTTCTTACTTCTTTTGTTATGTTAATTTCTAGGTGTTTAATTTTATTTGTGGCTATAGTAAATGGGATTACTTATTTAAATTTAATTTACAGATTATTCACTGTTGGCATATAGAAATGTTAACTGATTTTTGTATGTTAATTTTCCATCCTGCAACTTTCTTGAATTTAGTATTTCTAATATTTTTTGGTGGAGTTTAAGTTTTTCAAAATATGAGATAATATAATCTGCAAACAAGAATAATTTTACTTTTTCTTTTCCAATTTAGCTGACCTTTATCTTTTTTTCTCTGATTACTCTAGCTAAGACTTTAAGTAACATGTTAAATAACAGAGGTGAAAGTGGACATTCTTGTTGTGTTGCAGATCTTAGAGAAAAGGTTTTTAGTTTTTATTCCTCCAGTGACACCAGCTATGAGCCAGTAGTACATGGCTTTTCTTATGTTAAGGTATGTTCATTCTACCCAGTTTTTTTTAGGATTTTTACCCTGAAGAGATGTTGAATTTTATCAAATGCTATTTCAGCATCAATTGAAATGATCATATGGTTTTTGTCCTTCATTCTGTTGCTATGAGGTATTGCATTAATTAATTTGCCTAAGTTGAATCATCCTTGCATCCCAGGGATAAATCCCACTTGCTCATGATGAATGATATTTTTAATGTATTGTTGAATTTGGTTTAGTAATATTTTGTTGAGGATTTTTACATCAATATTTTTCAGATACATTAACTTGTGGTTTCCTTTTGTTGTTGTTGTTGTATCTTTGTCTAATTTGGTAATTGGCCTCAGAGAATGAGTTTGGAAATATTCTCTCCTCTGTTTTTTAGAATGATTTTGAGTAAGATTGGTATTAGTTCTTTTTTTAATGTTTGGTAGAATTCGGCAATGAAGTCATGGGTCTCTAGCTTTTCTTTACTGGGACATATTTTATTATGGCTTTAATCTCATTATTTATTATTGGTTGTTCAGATTTTACATTTCTTCATAGTTCAGTCTTAGTAGGTTTTATGTGTCTAGAAATTTGCTCATTTCTTTTAGACATTCCAATTTCTTGGCATATAATTGTTCTCATAGTAGCCACTTAAGATCCTTTGACTATCTGTGGTATCAGTTGTAATGTCTCCTTTTTCATCTATGATTTTATTCATTTGAATCTCCTTTCTTTTTTTCTTATTTATTCTGTCTAAAGATTTGCCTATTTTATTTAACTTTTAAAAAAATTGACTTTTTGTTTCATTGATCTTTTGTATTGTTTTCTTCATTTCCATTTTATTTATTTCTGCTCCAGTCTTTAGTATTTTTTTTTTTCTTCTACTAATTTTGGGCATGGTTTGCTCTTGAATTTCTAGTTCTTTGTGGTACATTGTTGAATTCTTTATAAGTTTTTTCTTGTTATTTGATATAGGCACTTATAACTGTAAAATTCCCTTTTATTACTGCTTTTGACATATCCTATAGGTTTTGGTATGTTTTGTTTCCATTAAAATTTATTGTAAAAAAATTTTCGATTTCCTTCACAATTTCTTCATTGATCTACTGGTCTTTTAAGAGCATATTGCATAACGGCCATTATTTGTTTGGTTTCCAAAATTCCTCTTGTCATTGTCTTCCAGTTGTATTTCATTGTGGTCAGAGAAGATGCTTGATATAATTTAAATTATTTTGAATGTTTTGAAATTTGTATTGTGACCTAATATATGATTTATTTTTGAGAATGATCCATGTTTGAACAAAAAGAATGTGTATTCTTGACCCACTAAATTAAATGTTCTGTAAATATCTATTAGAGCCATTTGGTCTATATTGCAGATTAAGTCAGATGTTTCTTTGTTGAATTTTTTTCTGGAAGATCTGTCCAATAGTATATATGGTATGTTGAAGTTTACAGCTTTAATTATATTGTAGTATTTCATTTAGCTTTACTAGTATTTGCTTTACATATCTGAATACTCCAGTGATGGGAGCATATATATTTAAAATGTTATATCCTCTTTCTGAATTGACCTCCTTATCATTATATAGTGACCTTTGTTGTCTCTTCTTATAGTTTTTGTCTTGAAATCTATTTTTTTCTGATATTACAGCAGTGACTACTGCTCTCTTTTGGTTTCCCTTGGCATAGAATCTCTTTCTATTCCTTGACTTTCAGTCTATTTGTGTCCTTTTTGGTAAAGTGTGTTTATTGTAGGCAACATATCAATTTTGTTTGTTTGTTTGTTTTTTCAGCAATGAAGCTACTCTATGTCTATTAATTGGAGAATTTGGTCCCTTTACATTCAATATTGTTATTGATGAGTAGAAACTTATTCCTTCCAATTTTTTTTATTTGTTTTCTTGTGGTACTGTAGTCTTATCTCTCTTCTATCTTTCTTTCTGTCTTCTTTTAGTGAAGGTAATTTTCTCTGTTGATATGATTTAGTTTCTTCCTTTTGAATGTGTCTATTGTATGTTTTTTTGGTTAGAGATTACCATTTATTTTCCAAATACTATATTCCAACCCATTGTTTTAAGCTGATTATATCTTAACACTGTTTGCATAAACAAACAAACAAAAGAAAGAAAACTAATAAAGACTCTATGCCTTAACCTCATCCTCATGCTTTTTAGTTTGGGTTGTTACTGTTTATAGCTTTTTATACTGTCTGTATCTTGTAAAGTTACTGTAGATATTATTTCTGATTGGTTCCTTGTTTAGTCTTTCTACTCAGATAAGAGCAGTTTACATACCACAGTTACAGTGTTATGATATTCTGTGTATTTTTTTTGTACTTTACTGTTACCAGTTACTTCTGTACCTTTAGCTGATTTCTTGTTGCTCATTAAAGTCCTTTTCTTTCTGATTCAAGTACTCCCTTTAGCATTTCTTATAGGACAGGTATGTTGTTGCTGAAATCCCTAGGTTTTTTTGTTTGTTTGTTTGTTTGCTTGTTTTTGGTTTTTTTTTTTTTTTTTTCTGTGAAAGTCATTTTGTTATTCTGCCTTCATGCTTGAAGGATATTTCACCAGATATGCTCTTCTGGGATAAATTATTTTTTTCTTTCAGTGTTTTAAATATGTCATGCCACTCTCTCCTGGTCTGTAAGGTTTCCACTGTAATGTCTGCTGCCAAACATATTGAAACTCTATTGTATATTATTTGTTTATTTCTTTTTTTAATGCTTCACCTTTGGGAATTTGATTTTTAAAAGCCTTAATATGGTCTTCTATGGGTTAAATCTGCTTGTTGTCCTATAATGTTCTTTTACTTGGATATTGATATCTTTCTTTAGGCTTTGAAGTCCTGTGTTATTATTTTTTTGAGTAGACTTTCTATACCATCTCTTTCTCTACCTCCTCTTTACATCCAATAACTGAGATGTACTCTTTTGAGGCTATTTTCTAGATGCTGTACGTGTGCTTCATTTTTTATTATTATTTTGTCTCCTCTGAATGTGTATTTAAATAGCCTGCTTTCAAGTTCATTAATTCTTTTTTTCTGCTTGATCAATTCTGCTATTAAAAGACTCTGATATAGTCCTCACAGTGGCAATTAGATTTTTTAACTCCAGAATTTCTGCTTGACTCTTTTTAGTTATTTTAATCTCATTGTTAAATATAACTGATAGAATTCTGAATTCCTTCTCTGCCTTATCTTGAAGTTATTTGAGTTTCTTTAAAACAGCTATTTTGAATTATCTGTCTGAAAGCTCACATATCTCTGTTTCTCCAAAATTGGTTCCTCATGACTTATTTAGTTTATGTGGTGAAGTCATGGTTTCCTCTATCATCTTGATACTTGTAGATGTTCTTTGGTATCTGGACATTCAATAATTTGTTATTTATTGCAGTGTATGCAGTCTCGGCTTGATTTTACCCATTCTTTTGGGGAGGGGTTTCCAGATATTCAAACGGACCTAGGTGTTGTGATCTGAGCTGCATGTGTTTATTAGAGGACCCCAAGCCCAAGAATACTGTGGCTCCTTCACACTCATAATATACTGCCTTGATAGTCTTGGACCATACCTGAATGACTTCTCTGGATTTCCAGGTAGAGACTCTTGTTATCTTCCTTTACTTTCTTTCAAACAAACAGATTTTCCTTCTCTCTGTTTTAAGCCACTGGAGCTGGGGGTGGAGTGACAAAAGCACGCCTATAGCCACCACCCCAGGACTGTTCTGGGTTAGACATGAAGCCAGCACAGCACTAAGTCTCACCCAAGGCCTGTTATAACCACTCCCTGGCTACCACCTATGTTTGCTCAAAGCCATAGGGCCCCACGATCAGCAGGTAGCAAAAGCCTCCCTTCAGGGTGGTGATTTCTACCAAGCTAGAGGTGGGTCCAGGGGTGCCATCATGGAGCCAAGGACTAGAGTCAAAACCCTCAGAAGTCTACCTGGTGTTCTATTGTACTGTGGCTGAGCTGACACTCAAACCATAAAACACAGTTCTTCCTACTTTTCCCTTCCTTTCCAAAGGCAGAGAAACCTCATCCTATGGCCACAACCATCTCAGGCCCATGGGGAATATTGCAAGACTATTGCTAATATTTCCTTACAGCCCAAGTGCTTCTCAGTCACATTGTGGTGAATGCTGCCTGGCCTGTGACTCACTTTTCAATGGAGTGGACTTTCTTCTGGCCCACGGCAAAATCCAGAAATGCCTTCCAAGAGCCAAGTCCTGGATCAAGCAGTTCAAGAACCTTCTTTCTACTCTACACCCATGTGGTTGAGCTGATCCCTAAGGTGCAAGACAAAGCCCCTTTACTTTTTCCTCCACTTTTCTCAAGCAGTAACGGTGTTGCCCCATAACCACCATAGCTGGTAATGTGCTGAGTCTCACCTAAAGCCAGCAAGTCTCAGAGTCTTACCTAAGGCCTTTGATGTGGTACCTAGGGTTTGCTGCTGGTAATTCAGGGCTCAAGGGCTATTTAGTTAGTGGGTCATAAATCCTGTCAGGGCTGAGTCCTTCCCTTCAAGGCAGTATGTTCCCTTCTGTCCCAGGGTGTGCCTAGAAATGTTATTTAGAAGCTCGGGCCTGGAAAGGGGGCCTCATAACCCTGACTGGTGCCCTATTATGCTGTGGCAGAGCTGGTATCCAATTTGCTAGGCAGAATGCTCCCCACTTGTTTTTCTCCTCAAGCAGATGGAAGGGGGCTTCTTTGGAGCCATGAGTTATACAGTCTAGGATTAGGAGAAGGGTGATGATAGAACTCCCTTAGCCACCCCTATTGGTGTCTCAGTTGGATGACCCCTCAGTCCACTCTGAGCTCAGTTCAGTTTTAACACAATTCTAGGTATTAGAGTCCCTGTTGCCTACACTGCCTTTTTAAGTTTATTTAGAGCCCCAGAGCACTTTAAGCCATAATTGCAAGTCTCTTGGAAACTCAAGTTCCGACCACTGAGATCAATGATTCACTTCTGGTTAGGGATAGTTTAAATGCTCCCCTCATGGGCTGGCATCAGCTGAATTTGGTTTGGTTTTTCTTTCTGCTATAACAAGAGAACATTCAGTTCAACTCCACACAATTGCTGGCTCGGCCTCTCCCCCTGGCAGAGAAATCCCCTCCACAACAGGCTGCTGCTGGAGAGGTGGAGGAGGAGTGACATAAGTGATTCAAGACAGTCTTTCCTAGCTCTTCATTGCCTCTTTCACATGTATGAAGTTAAAGCCAGGTACTACAGTGCTTACCTGATTTCTGTTTTTGTGTGAGTGTTTCTTTTTTTGTGTGTAGATAGCTGTTAAATTGGTGTTCATGTGTGAGGGATGATCTTGGAGCCTTCTAGTCTACCATCTTTCTCTAATAGTCTTTTTTTTAAAATTTATTTAATATTCTAGGTTTTTGCGAATATAAGATTATATCATCTGCAAACCAGGAAAATGTGACTTCTTTTTTTCCAATTTGGATGACACAAGTACCCTGGTGGCCACAGCCACTGGGACTTCACTGGGTCAGACCTGAAGTCAGCATAGTGCTAATGTTGCAGGAGCAGCCGCGAGAAACAGAACCCTCAAACACTGAATGGAAAAGGAAGGAGTTTATTATTATGGCCTGGAGCAGAGTGATAACTTGTCCAAACTCAGCTCGTCTAACAAAGGAAGATTCTGCCTTATATAGGCTTATACTCTAGATATTACACGTGGAAGAGTCTTAGGTTTACAGCCTTAGAAATCACATATGAAAGGGTTTTGGGTTTATAGTTTTAGAAATCATATATGAAAGGGTTTCGGGTTTACAGTTTTAAGAATCACATGTGAAAAGGTTTGGACTCCGGATGGGGGAATGGGGTGGGAATTTTGATCTTGTTTTAAGTAAAAACAGTGTCTTCTGAGAGTTTCCCTAATACCAAGCATGTTATTTACAGGAAGGTAAAGTCAGGAGGCGCCGGCGGGCCAGCCTTTTCTTCTATTGACATGCAGTGTGGAAGACAGAGGGGGGAGGTAATCACAGATGCCTGGGTCTCCCTCACCATCTCTTGTCCAAGGCTCCTGATAACCACCCCCTAGCTAACACTCATGTTTCCTTCAAGCTCTAGGGCTCTACAATCAGCAAGTGGCAAAGCCAGGCCTGTGTTCTTCAGAGTGGCTCATCTCCCCCAGGCCCTGGGAGGGTCTCTAGATACGATCTGGGAGCCAGGGTTTGGAGTTGGAAACCTTAGGAATCTACTTGGTGCTCTAATCTACTGTGGCTGAGATGGCACACACCCCTCAAGAAAAAGTTTTTCACATTCTTCTCTCTTCTTTCCACAAACAGAAGAGTCTCTCCCTATAGTTACCACTACTCTAGTTCCGTGATGAGTATTGTCTGTCTCCCGCCAATGTTCACTCAAGGACAAAGCCTGTTCAATAAGCTGTGGTGAATTCTACCAGGGCTACTTCTCTCTGTTCAAGGCAATGGGCTTTTCTCTGGACCAGGGAAGATCCAGAGATGCTATCTAAGAGCCACAATCTGGATTTGGGGACCCCCAAGAACCCACATGGTGCTCTACTCCACTATGGCTGAGCTGGTACCTAAGCTACAAGAAAAAAAAACCTTTACTCTTCCCTAACCTTTTTTCAAGCAGAAAGAGTCTTCTCATTATGTCTGGGAATGTGTTGGTTCACACCTAATGCCAGCATGTCTCTGAGTCTCACCCAAGGTTCACTGAAAGTACTGCCTGGCTACCACTGCTGATTATTCAGGGCCCAAGGGCTGTTTAGTCAGAATATAATGAATTCTGCCAGGACTGGCTTCTTCCCTTCAAGGCAACAGATTCTGTTCTGGCAGAGGGTGTGTCTATAAATGTCATTCAGGAGCAAGGGCAGGAAATAGGGGTCTCAGGACTCTGCCTAGTGCCCTATTCTAGAATGGCTGAACTGGTATCCAAATGGCAAGACAAAGTCATCTTTATTCTTCTCTCTCCTCTGCTAAAGCAGAGGGAGTCTCTCAGTGTTGCAAGCAGTACTGCCTGGAATTGGGGAGGGATGGCACATGCACTCTCCTGGCTGCCCCCCTGGT
Organism: Alouatta palliata; assembly: GCA_004027835.1. NCBI lineage: Eukaryota > Metazoa > Chordata > Mammalia > Primates > Atelidae > Alouatta > Alouatta palliata. The sequence goes on from PVKV010024615.1 coordinate 10,363, forward strand.
GTCTCACTACCATTCCTTCCAAGTCCACTGGCTCTGAGCCCAGCACAGCACCAGAACCTGCCCAGGATTTGCACTTCTGTAGCCTTTACTACCTTTCAAGTTCACTTAGGAACTCAGAGCCCTTTAGCCCACTGTGGTGGTGCTTGCCAGAACTCAGATTCCTACTGATGGGATGAGCAATCCCTCTCTGGCTAGGGCTGGTCTAAAAGCTCCCTCCAGGTGCTGACTGAGTTCTGCTCAGTGTTGCTTTCTATTGTGACAGGGCAGGGCTGAGTATTAATGCAGAGTCCCACAATCACCACGATCTCCTTCCTACAAGTGGATGGATTATCTTTTCATGCCTCATGACTGCTGCCAGACGATGGGGGAGGAGTGGCATTAGCAATTTAAGACTGTCTTTCCTATGCTCTTCAGTGCCTCTTTCCCTGATGGGAATTTAAGAACCTGTGATTACTTATCTGATTTTTCATTCTTATAAAGGTACATTTTTGGGTGAACAGTTGTTTAATTTGGTGTTCTGTGCAGAGGACGAGTGGTAAAGCCTTTAGTCATTCATCTTGCACTGCCTGCTTCGTTTCTTATTCTTAAGTATAGACAGGGACAGTTTTAATTTGATCTCTCTTTACAAGGGAAATATAACAAAGCATTATAAAAATGTAACAAAGTATTACAAGTATAAATTTTTATACTCATAGGCCATTTTTAGTATAAATAATGCTAAGATGACCCAGAAAAAAGATCAGAAACAGTTGTGAATTTTGTTTAACAAGGTATATATCTATTTACATAAATTTATGTGACATATAACTTAACAATATGTAAACATAAATAAATTGCACAACAGTTTAAGAAAAAATACTGAAAACCTTATATAAAAATGTGTCAATTTCTTGCCATTGCGTTCCAGAGAAAACTCACCTAAATGCATGCTTATCATTATCTCTCATTAAACCTACATGTGTAAACAGTGCTTCTGCAATACATATAGTCTTTTTATTTTTTAAATTTTTAGAGTGTTTTTTGAACCTTAAATATTTCTTTTCTTTCTATTTACCCCCCTCTGTCTTCTTTCTCTCTACTTTTTTAATATACCAATACCCTGTATAATAATATATGGGGCTAAACCTTATAATGAGTTAGTATGAAATATTTTATCTTTTGGGATCCTTAGTGTTCTATCTTTTGTAGATGCTGAAGAACAATACATTTCTTTAGCCTGTTAAGTTGACTATAAGTAGTTCTAGATGGGCTTGGTGAGTTGCAATCCTCTAAAACAGAAAAAAAATTAAGACTTTTTTCTTATCCGAATGTTCATGTACCAAAACTGCTATAACCTATAGTTTTTGTTGAGATGCAGAAATATGTAAGTTCATTTTCAGAATCTCCAGTATCAAAATCTGATCATTATTCACCTGTTTATTTGATCTGGTTAAGGTCTGCTTACATTTGAAAAATCAACAACTGAGGAATAAGTTTCTTACATATGTTTCAGCTGGGAACTGATAAGATCTAAATATGACTTTAAGAGTGAAAATCTGCAGCAGCACATCCTTCAGTTAGGAGCCAGATATGTAATATGGGGTCTCTAAATGTGGAAAAACAAAAACAGCTTTTCTGTCCAATTGTCTATGGTAGCTTTGAAAACATGAAGTAGGGCAGGATTTCTTGAGTTTACCTTGGCACTATTGATATTTTGGGCTGTATAATTCTTTATTTTAGGGATTATCCTGTGCAATGTAAATATTTCATCATATCCCTGGCCTCTACTCACAAAATGTCAGTAATACTCTAACACTACACTCAAGTTGCGCTAGCTGTGGCAACCAAATATGTCCCCAGACATTGCCGGATATCACCACGAGTAGCATTTTAGACAAGACAACCCAACCGATAAATACTAAAGTAGAATAATAAGATTGTTAGTTTTATGACCGTGTTTATTGTTAATATAAGGAATTCTTGGTTTGCACATAGCAAAATCCAGTGAATGAGAAATAAATTATTTCTGATGAATGTGAAAAGTGGAAATAATTTACATAAGACAAATTGGACAACTATACATTTTCAGGGTTCTTTCTCTTTAAATGTTTTTTTGTTTTTCTTATAGGTTTTGTACATGTATTTATTTTCATGTGGATCGAAATTGCTGGTATATTCTGTTATCTGTAAAGAAGAAAAGCTTTTACCCCTTTCACAAAGAAGATTAATTAGTCAATTACCATGCTGTGTTTATAATTACAACAATATGTAACTGAACAAATTTGGAGGAAATTCTTGGAAATTACCTAATCATCCAAATTTGTCATTCATGCATACTACAGAAACAAGTTATTTTAAATAGATTGATCTTTAATCATAGATAAAAAAGAAAATATAAATATTAAGGTAGCAACTAGATGTAATTAAAAATATAGTTATGATCCTTTACATAATCCATTTTAATATGTGATTAATATATATAAAAGAAGTAAAACAAATTCCCTTGGTTATTGATATTATAAGGAATAGATAGCTATCAATATACCAGGTAGTTGGTATAAGCTAATGTCGCCACAATGAACAACCACCATTTTACTAAAGCAAGGAACTGAGTCAAGAACTTAAGAAGTATTTTTCCAGAAGAGATGGCTTTGTAAAAGCAGACTTGTGGCAAAATATCTAATGGATTTTGAATTGATTTTACATTAAATTGATTTTATAAAATTATTTGTAATTATTTAAGATTGTTTGTGTAACATAATTTCCTCCTTTTTTTCTGGAGGTTAGCCTTTCTTCTATCTTTAAAGACAGCTTCTTATGGGCTTTCATAGAGGTTATGGAGGTAGCACCCACGGGTCTAACTTAAGGCGAGGGTGTTGGTTCTTTCCTGGCTTCACAAGAATGGTTACTGACTACTGCTGAGGCTAAAGCAACTCCATCTTAGATGATAATTCATGTTGACTTCTGATTAACTCCAGTTCCAGGAATGTCTCTAAGATTTATACTTTTTTTGCTGTTCCTTGTGGAAGAGCACTTACTGTAAATCTTATCCTTAGATCAAATCAACATTTATGTTATAAACATGTACTTAACATCAATCTTGCCCTTAGGCAAATTATAGCCTGTGGAGCATATTTCATTCTTGCTTTTCCCTGAAGCGTAAACTTCAATTGTGCCGTACATTTCTTCTGAAGCATGATACCCTTTCCCTACAATATATATGCCCTGGGTCTTGGGGTTACAGTGCAGAGATCTGTCTTGCAGCTGCTGAAGACACCACTTCTGTCCCTAACTTCGCCAATAAATTGCCTTTTGCCAGCTAACTTGATTTATCTACTTCCTTCTTTGACTTCTCAAATCCTTCTATATTTGGGGATTGCTTTGCACATACAGACCTTTCCGAAAACAACTTTCCTATAAATGGCACAACTTAGACAATATTATAGTGTCACAGCTTGGGGAGCACATGGGCAACAAAGACACTGAACTTGGGGATTTGAAGGCTGTGGTCTCTACTGTATTTCAAATGACAAACATTTTTTCATGCTACTTAATTTTTTTTGTTGATATATACAATTTTACATATTTATATAAAATATATTTTTTATTTGCATAAAATGTGTACTGATCAAGTCAGAATATTTGAGATGTCCATCACTTTGAGTGTTTGTCATTTCTATGTGTTGAGTGACTGTGTGGCCACATCCTCTGGCATATGGCAGGCAGGATAGGTGCAGCACGCAGGCTTCACGTGGCCGCCACCCTTTTCAGCATGATAGCTGTTCTTTTCCTTGTCACATAAAAAGCACAGAATCAAGAAATAATCTTGTATTATTTTTAATACTTTATTTTCCGATGGGCATTTAAGAAAAATGTTTCTTATCTTTCGTCTCAATTTAGCAGATGTAGTGTAAAAACTAGAGTAAAACCTCTTCAGATGGTATTCGCTTTAATCATATTTCTCAAGATGTGAAATATGAGAACTATTAACATAGAGAATAAGAAAACATTCAGTGAATGTGAAAAAATGACTCAGAATATAGAATTTACTCATTTTATCTGCCAAATTTTCAAAACAATGACCAATAACATATATAAAGATTGAAGTCAGATTAAACATATGTAAATAAGTATATTGTTATGAAAATAAGTGTGAGGTGATCAGATCATTTTTGACTCCTAGAGGTGGAGGCTGCAGTAAGCTGGGATCACACCATTGCTCTCCAGCCTGGGAGATGTGAGTGAAACCCTAGCTCAAAAAGAAAGAAAAACAAATCCTCATTTTTACCATCATGCTACTGAATAACCATAATTTACATACATACATATATATATATGCCAGTAATGATAATTTAAATGTACTTCTCAGCTGTATGTGATACAGTCCACTATTCAGTTATAATTATTACACTTCTTTTGTGAAAAAGATGCTTACAAAGTCTTCTGATGTAATTAGTGTTATGCTTTTCTAGTGTTTGTGGAATCCTAGCCTTAGACCAGGTAAATAACATTAATCCTGGCTTTATGAAGCCCCAAGACAGAAGTTAACCATCTAACCTTATACCCTATGCTTTTAAATTTATTGATAATGCAGCAAAAATGTGCTATGGTTTGAATGTTCCCTCCAAAACTTACGTTGAAATTTAATTGCTGATATAATGGTATTGGGAAGTGATAAAACGGTTTAATGGTGTTCTTGTGGAATGGGTTTGTTACAATGACAGTGAGCTCCTGACAGAAAAGATGAGCTTAGCCTACTTTCTCTCTTGTCTTGTGCGCTTACTTAGCCTTATGTCCTCCTACTATGGGATGACCTTTCTTAGATATGTATACCATGCTTCCAGACTTCCCAGTCTCCAGAAGTGAGTCAAATAAATTTCTGTTGTTTGTATACCAACCCATCTCAGGTATTCTGTGTAGCAGTAGAAAACAGATTGAGACAAAATGTTAGTTAGCACAACTTATTGAAGCTATGTAAATAAATTAGCCGAACAGAATATAATATGCACATATACTGTCGTAAATTCACAGACTACATTACTACTGAATTAGTATTAATTGTACAAAAATTGCTGGTAATTTTGATTTTAGATTGTGAAAGAAAACCAAAATCTTGGGACTCTCAGATTTACTATACCAAAGGAAAAGGTAAGCGTGGGAACTGAGTTATGAAAAACAGAACAAAACAAAAAACTGCCTTCTTTCTTTTTCCAAACAGCTACAATGATAGAAGGTCACATATCTGTCCAGGTCACTTCCATCACAAATTGCTCACAAGGAAATTCCTTGTGGGCTCCCAAATTCTTGGAATACCTATTCTTCCTGTGAACTAACTCTAAAACAGAGTCTTGTTAAATCTCATCCTGATAATATAAATTAACAACTTATCTTCATAGGAACAGGACAAAGGCAAAACTAGAAATCATGCTTGACTCCTTCCTCTATGTTTTCTGTATTGTATGTAAAGTACAGATTTACTGAGCATGAAGCAAATACATGATTGATTGTTCCTCTACCCCTTTCTTTCACATGTAAAATATGAATTCAGTGAGCACTACTCAAAGCCTTACAAGAATGTAACCACCTCCCTCCTTGCCTACCTTCACTCATTCTTTTCTTTTTCCTTTCCCTCCTGCTTATTCTTTTCTTTTAAATATTGAAGTGCTCAAAACTCTTTGGGAGAAGTATGGATCACGAATGTGATTTCTGTTTGTTCCACCACCCTACCCACCCCCCACAGGCGAAATTGCATCCATGGCAAAATAAACCTCCAAATTAATTGAGACTTGCCTCAGTTATTATTATTATTATTATTATTATTATTACTGTTTTGATTTACAAGCTGTAGGCTATTATTTGAATCTATGTCAAATTTCCATTATCTGTAAAAATTGGGCTGGAAAAGATAAGATAGAAATCTTTCAAATTATCTTAGCATGAACACAATAAACCTACTCTATTTGTGGCCAGAAGTAGTGTTTAGAGATTATTTAAAATCTCAGGTTTGACCATTCAGGATAGATATTAATTCTTGGGATAAAAAGTCAGAAATGTGAATATATGACATTTTTGTCATGCTGCCTCATTTTCTAATAAGCTCCTCAAAATGTCATCTGACTCTCAAGAAATACATGAATTTTCAATATTTATTTATTATGAGGCCTGTGTTTTAAACTATTTAAAGTTAAAAGTTAATTTAAGACGACTTATGAGGTGTGCTCATTTTTCCCTTCCAATGTAGAAGATAAGATGTTAGATTTTTGTTACCCTTAACACATTAAGAAGGTTTTCTGAAACAAAAAGTATCTGAGACAGGTCTCAGTCAATTTAGAAAGTTTATTTTGCTAAGGTTAAAAACATGCACCTTTCAATAAGGTAGATATAAGGTCTTTTAGGCTGACTGATGGCGCCATGGATGCCATGGTGACCCCCATGACCTGCACGTACACCTCTTGGTGGCCTCCCGGAATTAGAAAATCTGAAGTAACTGGAAGACTATAAAAAGAGGAAGAATGATCGACCCCTGTGGAGCCTAATTAACTTGAGACATTTTTCTATTGTTCCTTATTCCCGCCTCAATTGATAAGGCAATTAGATTTTGTAACCCACCTTGGTCAACCTCATGACTCTAGACCCTATGACCCCCTCCCAGCTTGCAAAAAACTGTCCTAAACTTTAACTTCTGCAACTTTCCACTGCCTACCCCAAACCTATAAAACCAACTCCTATCCCACTGCCCTCTACTGACTCTCTTTTAGGACTCAGCCTGCCTGCACCTGGGTGATAAAACAACCATTTTGCTCACAGAAATCGTATTTGGATGGAGTGGGGTCTCTTCATTCAGAGCGTGTGTTTTAACAGTAGAGGCAGGTCTGTAGGTTTTCTTAAGATAATTTTGAGGGCTTCCATAATTAAAGGGAAAAGAGTGGAAATTGGGGAAAGAGAAAGAAATGTTTTAAAGGTGTAGGTAGATAACAGACAGTCGCATTATTTTGAGTCTTTGATCAGTCTTTCACTGAATAAGCAATTTTCAAGTTAGAGAGAGGTAGAGGAATCTGCATATTTATATCAGAAGAAGCAATCAGATAACCATTAGCCTCAGGTGAGCAGAAGGATGACTTAAAGCTCTGTCCTTCCTTTGTCCTGGACCTGTATCTGCCATCAATTGACATTGTCTGGGTAAAATTCAACAGAATCGTTTTAGAGTAAAGGTCTTGGAGCCCACAAGGAATTTCCTAGTGGGGCAATTGTGAGGGAGGTGTGCAGCTCTTCTTCTTTTTGTTTTTCTTCATAGCTATCTTATTTAGAAAGAAAATGGGAGGCAGATTTCCTGACACAAGTTCCAGCTTGACTTTTCCCTTTGGCTTAGTAATTTGGGGGTCCTGAGATTTATTTTCCTTCCACAGTTTATATCTAAATTAGGATTGGGAGACAATAATCCATGGTTCTTTTACACTTCTGCACATTTTGAGAGGAAGGTACCCTTTGTACCAGACTGTCTTTTCCAGAGATTTGTATAGTAAACAGAATTAGACAATAAAGGGTCTCCCTCAGGAGTAAAGATGAGTCATGATTACTGACTTCTATCAAAAGATTTGATATAACCAAATTCAGAAACATGTATCCCTCTCTATGAAGGAGTCATGCAACCAAGACTGCCTTCAGGTTCTCCTTAGCTTGATTAAATTTTACACAGGTTTCTTCCTGACTCTATACCCCTGGCCTCACTTTTTTTTTTTTTTTTTAGAACATTTATACTAGAAAATGTGTAGTTATAAATTATTGTTTATCTCCTTTGAAATGTCAATCTTGTCCCTTCCCTACTTCCCCGCCACACTTCCACCCCTCCCCTTCCCCCCTCACCTGCCCCTTGCCAGTTTTGCATAGGAATGTCTTTTTTTCTTTCTTTCTTTCTTTCTTTCTTTTTTTTTTTGATGGAGTCTTGCTCTGTCATCCAAGCTGGAGTGCAGTGGTGTGACACTACCAACACAGCCTCCCAGGTTTAAGCAATTCTCCTGCCTCAGCCTCCTAAGTAGCTGGGCTTACAGGTGAGCATGATCATACCCTGCTAAATTTTGTATTTTTAGTAGAGACGGAGTTTCACAATGTTGGCCAGGCTGATCTTGAACTCCTGACATCAAGTGATCCACCTGCCTCAGCCTCTCAAAGTGTTGGGATTGCATGCATGAGCCACCGCACCTAGAAAGGAAGGTCTTATAAGAAATGACAGCCATCCTTTTAAAATATAATCATAAAGAAAGACCGTAGCACTGTCTCTGTGGAAGGGTAGGAGCCTAACTCAGATAAACACAAATTAACAAACACAGATAGCCTAATCTCATTAACTACCTCTCTGATAATGTTCTTCAGTACTTTTCTACTAACTCACTGTACTGCTTTAAAACTATTCCTTTTTTTCTTTTTCCAGTGAAGTTAAGGTCAATCTCTTTCTTCTATTGTTAAAGTCTTGCTGCTTTTCCTAATTTAATGTCTAGGGATTGTGTGGAGTTGTTCTTTTGTCTTTTCAAGGAGGAACACACAGAAAAAACTCTTTGGCTTCCAGAGAATGAGTTGCCTGAAAAGGTCTTTTTTCTACTGCTAATGCAATAGTCTTAAATAAAGTCTACCTTGTCTGTTTAATCCGTCTAGTAAAATTTTTGTTTTTGACATATTCCAATGCCTTATAAGTATTAGAGGTCATGGAACTGAACAAAAGTAAAAACAAAAACAAAAATGCTGTACACTCTGATTATATTGCTGTAATCAAAGCAGTGTATTTATATAGTTAATGTGTAAATATTAACATAGTTAATCACTCTCATTTGTCTCTGACCCAGGAATCTCATGTGTTCTACAGATATCCATGAAATTGTGTCAAGCTAAGTTGTTAGCCTGAAAGTAGCATAAAATTCTCACACTTTTCACAGTTCTTGAAACTAGCAATCTTATTTCAATGTTCTTTTCTATACTATGTAAAACCCAGTTTCTCATATTAAATTTTAATAAGCCCAACCTTTCTGCTGGTTCTCTCATTAATGTGTTAAATGTGACATTAACACATACTGATTATCTAGTTTTATGACAATGAGAATTTTAACAATTTAAAAAACGGTGCCCTTTTTATAGTGTTAATATGCCAGTGTCCACCTATCATTTTTAATAATGCTGTCCACATTATAGGACATTATTTTAAAGTGTGTGGCTATTTATATGTCATAAGATGTGGTGAAAATTCACTTCCACTTTTGTTTCAGCTAGCTAATTTGTAGGAGGCAAATTGGTAGATATTTCACCATACCTTACCTGTCTACAGGTGGTGATATCCTACTGTTTTCATTAAGCATTAAAAAGATATAAGATTATTCTTCTTTATACTAAGCAAGCAACTTGATTTTTCAGTTGTTGAAACGTTTTTGCCAAATGCATTTATGTGTGTATAAAGGCATGATCAGGCAATGATTGTTTACTGAATGCCTACTATTTATTGAGCTAAGTATTGAGAATATTGCCATGAAAAAGGAAAATGTAGTTTCTATATTAATTAAATTTAACAATATGTAGATATTTAATTTTGTATGGAGTCAATAAATGTGTTTAAAAATGTGAATGATAAAGGATAAAATAGCTTAATTTTTTTCTTAATATAATCTAGCTCCTTTTGACAAGGAGTCCAGCTGGTGAACATTGCTATAGGGATAAATATAGTTAGGATGAAAACAAATCCTTATTTTGCTCAAACAGCATATTAAAAAATACATAGCAATTTTTCACAATCTCTCCCAGAAAATAGAAGCAGAAGAAACAATTCCTAAATCACTCTATTGGGCCAGCATTACCCTGTTACCAAAACAAGATAGAAAACATTACAAAAAAATATACAAACCAATATTTCTTCTCTTATAACCATGGATGCCAAAGCAATAAGCAAATAAAAACACAAGAACAAAAAACACTTTAACAAAATGTGAGATAATTCTAACAATGTAATACATTAATTATTCACCATGACTAAGTGAGACTTATGACAAATATGTAAACCTGATTCCACACTGCCAAAAAAAAAAAAAATCAATAAAATCTACCTCATCAACAAGATAAAGAAGAAACATTTATGTTCACATTGATTGATAGAAAGCATTTAATGGAATTGAATATCTGTTTAAAAAAAAAAAAGCTCAGCAAACTGGGAATAAGGGAAAACTTTCTAAACTTGATAAAGCATATCTACAGAAATTCTATAGCCAACACAGTTAATTCCAAGGACCCACATATTTTCCCCCTAAGATCATGAATAAGGCAAGGATATTTTCTCTTACCATTCCTATTCAAGTTCATATTGGAAATTCTAGATAGTGTGATAAGACAAGAAAAGGAATAATGAGGATGCATAAATTGAAGGGAAAAATAATACCATGCCTGCTTCTAAATCATATAATTGCTTATAGAGAATACCCCAAACAGTAGACAGAAAACACTTCATACTAGTAAAAGTGTGTACCAAAGACACTGATTATTTTACAAAACCATTTTTCCTATATATCAATAATGGTCAATTAGAACTTGAAATCTGACATCACAAAACTATTTATAATATTACAAGAAAATGAAATACTTAGGTATTATTCTAATAAATTATGTACAAAATCTGATATTGGATATGTGTCCAAAAGAAACTAAAAACTTTAACTAAAAAATTAGAAAGGAAACAACCCATTCAAAATGGGCCAAATATCTGAACTGATATCTACCAAAAAAGATGTACAAATGACAAATAATTTATAGATCATCAAGACTAAAATCATCTATATTTGAAAAATGACATTTTGTTTATTATAGATACAGATGGTTATATATATAGAATTACTTATACATATTTGTATATATACAAGTTACTATACATGTATATGTGTATATACACATACGAGATTGTAAAAAATGAACCAGTAGCAAAGAGCACACCAAGAGCCCATTTGTTGATTTCTAATATTATTCTTCAATAGTATTAGAGTATTGAAACATTGTAACACTGCAGTGCTAGAAAGTTAAAACAAATAGACAAAACACTATAGGAAAAGAATAAAGCTAAGGTAATGGGAGTATGTCAAAAGAATACAGTAGCAAAATGAAAGAGTTCAGTGGCCACATATGAAACTAGTTGAGCAACAAAACAAGTAAAATAAATAAAGTGGTATTGGCTTATATACCAAAGTATAATGTATATAACCAAGTATTCATACCAATGAAAATAAATGACTGAAAAAATAACGGAAGAAGAGAAAAATCACTTATGCAAAAGAATTCTAAAGACTACAACCCTTTCAAAAAGTACAGTATGAAAAGAGAAAATAAAATATAGAAGTCTACTGAATAACAATACTTCAGCTAGTTGACCAAGGTTTACATCCACAGTGATAAATCATATTGATAGCATGTACCCTATACTATGATATACCACTGTGGTCTTCCTCCCAAAAGCACATCAACTAAGTCTAATTACTAAACAAATAAATAATTAAATAAATTCCATTAGGGAGTCAATCTGCAAAATACTTGACCAGTCTTCTTTAAAACTGTCAAGGTCATAAAAAATAAAAAAGAAAAAGAAGTCTGAAAAACTCTCACTACCATGAGGAGCCTAAGAATAAATCAAAGCTAAAGACAAAATAGTATCCTACATGAAATTTTAGAACAGAAGAAAGGACTGGAAATACTCACAAAATATAGAATATGGTCTGTAACATATAAACATTAGTTCCTTAATTGTAAAAAACAAACCATACTAATATAAGATTGCAATAGCCGGGGAAATAGCAGAGGATGTATAGCAATCTGCTGCACTATTCTGGAATTTTTTTCTTTCAAATATGAAATAGTTCTAAAAAATAAAGTTTATTAATTTTTTAGGAATATGTATCAGAAGGTAACATGGCTAAAGGAGTATAAGAAAATTTTAGTGAAGGAATATGAATATAATAGAAACTTTCCTTAAGACCAGAAAAACTTTCAACTTGTGAACACAAGGAAGGGAACAGACACTAGGATCTACTTGAGTGGGGAGGGAGGGAGAAGGGAGAGGAGCAGAGAAGATAACTATTGGGTACCGGGCTTAATATCTGGGTGATGTAATAATATGTAACACAAACTCCTGTGACAGGTGTTTGCCTATATAACAAACATTCACGGGCACTCCAATGCCTAAAATAAAAGTTAAAAAACAAAATCAACAACAAAAAACAGGCCAAGTGTGGAGTCTCACGCCTGTAATCCTAGAACTCTGGGAGGCCAAGGGTGGCTGGCAGATTACTTGAGGCCAGGAGTTTGAGAAGAGGCTGGGCAAAATGGTGAAACCCCATCTCTACTAAAAATACAAAAAATTAGCTGGTATGGTGGCGGGCCCCTGTAATTCCAGCTATTCGGGAGGTAAGGCATAAGAATTGCTGGAACCTAGGAGGCAGAAGTTGAACTGAGCTGAGATTGCTCCCCTGCACTCCAGCCTGGGTAAAAGAGTGAGACTGAGTCTCAAAACAAAAACAGAAACCTTTCTTTCTTGCCTAGGTGTGGTAAAAGACTTGTGTATGGGTGTGGGTGGGTATGTTTGGGTGTGAAACAGAGAGAAAGAAAGGATTCCACAGAAAAACGGACTGATATTTTGCTTCCCAATGAATATGTTCATAGCCAACATAATATATTTTATTGTATTTAAATATTCCCAGGTAACTCTAGTTCGCAAATCAAAGAGGAAATTCTATTCCTTAAATAATGTGGAAGTTATCCAACTAAGTAATGATTTATAATAAAATAAATTTGCGAAAAGAGTTACATTGCTAAAATATATGCATTTTGGAAATGAAATTATAAATCATGTTAAAGGGAATTGGGTAAATCTGATTACAATAGGAAATTATGTTCTTATTCTCTTTACTTTCTTATTTATAAACAAAACCATTAAAATTTGCTGATTTTCCAAAATTCCCAGTTTTACTAGCTGTATATAAATAGATATTTCATGCCTTATGTTTATTCAATTTGAAGACTTTTAAAAATATCTTATTGTAAATTGACAAATTATGGATGATTAGATTATAAGTATTGATAGTGGAACAAATTTAAAATTATCTAAACACCCACAAGTAGTAGAATGGATAAACAATGTGTGGTGTATTCACACAATGAAATGATATAAAGCAAGGGAATAAGAGAATTGGCAAGAAGATGCATGAATTTTAGAAATTAATGCAGAGCAAAAGCAGCCAGACATAAAAGATTATGTATTGTATTATTCAATTTGTATAAAGTATAAAATAGTATGTGAAACTCGCCTATTCTAGTTACCCTTTAGTGGGAGGGAGTGTTCTTCTTAAAAAAAACTAATTGAGTCAACACTAATCACTATTCTGTATAAACAAATCTTTTTCCCTAGCTTTATTATGATATAAATAACAAAACTGTATATATTTAAGTATGTAATGTGATTATTTGAGATATGTATACAAAGTGAAATGATTACCCCATCAAGATAATTAACACATCACTTCATGTAGTTACCTTTCTTGTGTGTGTGGTGAGAACATTTAAGCTCACTCTCTTTGCAGATTTTAGTATACAATTCAGTAGTATTAACAATAGTCATCATGCTGTATGTTAGATTCCCAAAACGCATTCATCTTATAACTGAAAATTTATACCCTATATACAACTTTTGGAAGAGGATAAAAAACTACACCCAGAGACTAAAGAAAACAATGCTGAAAAAAATCACAGGAAATTGTGATGACTTTAAAGCCAAAGGTACATTGCAAAAACATTTCTTCAAGAAAGATACATGCAAACTAAGAAAAAAAAAATCATGATCTACTTGTGCATGAAATGTTGGAAAAGAATAAACACAAACAGAAAAACCCATAAAATATATTAATGGGACCATTGAGGATCTCTGAATATGGATTGTAGATTACAATATTATATAAATGTTGTGTTGGCTGATTGTAATAAATATATGATCACTGTTATTATGTAATAGAATGCCATTTTCCAAAGAGATAGTCAGGAATCAAGCATTATGTCCACGAACTAGAAAAGGATGCCTGTGTATAGAGGAATTGAGACAAAATCATGATGACTGATGAAGCTAGAGAAAGTATATTTGGTTTATGATTCCACATTATGCTTACAATGTTTTTGTAGGCTTAAGTTATTAAAGATAAAATGTTGGGAGAAATAAATTGAAGCTACAAGTAGATCTATCCTTTCAAATGAAACTAGACCTTGGGTTTTTATTAATTTGGTAGGATTTCTTTTCTAAAAGAAAATCAGGTTTCTCCTGATAATAAAACATCTACCTGAAATTCAAATTTTACCTCAGTAAAATTAGATAATATATTTAACTAAATAGAGCATAGATATACATGTTCATGAAAACCAATTTCTAACAGGTAAATGTTTGTATAATTTGAGCAGCAGTTAATAACACTGAAAGAGTATTCTGAGATTAAGAGTTTAATATTTTTAAATGTACCCATAACCAGGAATAAACATAGAATATTTCATTATAAATAATCTGATATATTTTGTCTGTATCTTCGCTGAAATCTCATCTTGAATTCCCACATATTGTGGGAGGGACCTGGTGGGAGGTAATTGAATCATGGAGACAGGTCTCTCCCATGCTGTTGTGATGGTGAATAGTCTTATGAGATCTATTGGTTTTAAAAACGGGTGTTTCCCTGCATGTGCTCTCTTCTTCTCTTGTCTGCTGCCATGTGATTTGTGCCTTTCACCTTCCATCAAGATTGTGAGGCCTTCCCAGCCATGTGGAACTGTAAGTGCATTAAACCTCTTTCTTTTGTAAATTACCCAGTCTTAAGTATATCTTTTTTTTTTTTTTCTTGATACAGAGTTTTGCTCTTGTTGCCCAGGCTGGAGTGCAATGTCTTGATCTGGGTTCACCTCAACCTCCACCTCTTGGGTTCAAGCAATTCTCCTGCCTCAGCCTCTCGAGTAGCTAGGATTAGAGGCATGCACCACCATGGTCAGCTAATTTTGTATTTTTAATAGAGATGAAATTTCTCCATATTGTTCAGGCTGGTCTAGAACTACTAACCTCAGGTGATTTCTCCACCTCTGCCTCCCAAAGTGCTGGGATTATAGACATGAGCCACCATGCTCGGCCTCAAGTGTGTCTTTATCAGCAATGTAAAAACAGACTAATACAGTAAATTGGTACTGGTAGAGTGGGGCACGGCTGAAAGGATACCCCGAAATGTGTAAGTAACTTTGAAACTGGGTAACAAGCAGAGGTTGAAACAGTTTTGAGGGCTCAGAAGAAGACAGGAAAATGTGGGAACATTTGGAACTTTCTAGACACTTTTTGAATGGCTTTGACCAAAATGCTGATAATGATATTGTAACTGGGTTTTTTCTTGGATGCTGGTGATCGTTGTGGGTTCTTGGCCTCCAATCTCTTAAGGAATAAGCAATGTGGCCACTGCAGGTGGACCGTATGCTCGTAAAAGTAAATGTCAGACCCAAAATGTGTTGCCGAAAGGTGATTTTATTTAGGTAGAGAAAAGAGAAGGAAAGGAGAAGAAGAGAAAGGCTTCCATGAAGAGTGTGGAAGGGGATTCCAGAGGAGAAAATCCCGGAGGGAGCTCCCACCGTTTGGGAGGGGATTCCAGAAAGTTGGAAATCCGTAGCAGGTGAGCATGGACTTTTGTCCTGGGAGAAACCCCCACCTTCTCCAAGACCCTGGACCAATGAAGGGAGTTCCTTAGAACTTCTGCTGGAGTGATTGACTTTTCGTTTCTTTCCACACTGGCGAAATTCAAACATAAACAATTGAATCTCCCAGATGGAGAGAGATGGGAGAGGGGCATGGCGCTGGGAAATTCTTGCCCTTAAAGCTACGCCCCCTCATGGACCCAGAAAGAGAACACATTCCCTCAATATGGACAATGAAATCCAGTGAGGTGGTCTCAGATGGAAATGAGCTTGTTGGGAACTGGAGTAAAGATGATTCTTGCTATGTTTTAACAGAAAGACTGGAGGCATTTTGCCCCTAACCTAGAGATTTGTGAAACTTTGAACTTGAGACAGATGATTTAGGGTATCTGGCAGGAGGAATTTCTAAGCAGCGAAGCATTCAAGAGATAATTTGGGTACTGTTAAAGGAATATAGTTTTAAAAGGGAAACAGACCACAAAAATTTGGAAAATTTGCAGTCTGACAATGCAGTAGAAAAAAAACCCCATTTTCTGAATAGTAATGGAAACCAGCTGCAGAAATCTGCATAAGTGATGTTAATCCCCAAGACAATGAGGAAAATGTCTCCAGGGCATGTCAGAGGTCTATAGCAGCCCCTCCCATCACTGGCCCAGAGACCCTGGAGAAAAAGATAGTTTCCTGGGCCAGGCCCAGAGCCCTTCTGTGCAGCCTAGGGACTTGATACCTGTATTTCAGCTGCTCCAGCCATGTCTGTAAGGGGCCAGGATACAGTGTTGGCTGTTCCTTCAGAGGGTAGAGTACCCAAACCCCCGCAGCTTCCACATGGTGTTGAGGCTGTGGGTGCATGAAAGTCAAAAATTGAGGTTTGGGAACCTTCACCTAGATTTCAGATGATGTATGGAAATGCTTGGATACCCAGTGAGATGTTTGCTGCAAGGGCACAGCCCTCATGGAGAATCTTTGCTAGGGCAGTGGGAAAGGGAAATGTGGGGTCAGAGCCCCCACACAGAGTCCCTACTGGGGTACTGCCTACTGGAGCTGTGAGAAGAGGGCCACTATCCTCCAGACCCCAGAATGGTAGATCCACTGACAGCTTGCATCGTGCACCTGGAAAAGCTGCAAACACTCAATGACAGCCCAGGAAAGCAGCCAGAAGGGAGGCTGTACTCTGCAAAGCCACAAGGACAGAGATGGCCCAAGACCATGGGAACCCACCTTTTGTGTCAGCGTAACTTGGATGTGAGACCTGAAGTCAAAGGAGTCTATTTTGGAGCTTTAAGATTTGACTGCCCTCTGGATTTTGGACTTGTATGGGGCCTGTAGTTCCTGTTTGGGCCAATTTATCCCATTTGGAATGGCTTTATTTGCCCAACGCCTGTACTCCCATTGTATCTAGGAAGTAACTAACTTGCTTTTGATTTTACAGGTTCATAGGTGGAAGGGACTTGCCTTGTCTCTAATGAGACTTTGGATTGTGGACTTTTGAGTTAATGCTAAAATGAGTTAAGACTTTGTGGGACTGTTGGGAAGGCATGGGTGGTTTTGAAATGTGAGAACATGAGATTCGGAAGGGGCCAGGGGCAGAATGATATGGTTTGGCTGTCTCTTTACCCAAATCTCATCTTAATTTCCCTATGTTGTGGGAGGGACCTAGTGTGCGTTAATTAAATCATGGGACCTGTTTTTCCTGTACTGTTCTCCTAATAATGAATAAGTCTCACAAGATCTGATGGTTTTATTTATTTATATATTTATTTATTATTATTTTTTTTTTGAAACAGAGTCTTAGTCTGTCACTCAGGCTTGAGTGCAGTGGCATGATCTTGGCCCACTGCAACATCCGCCTCCTGGGGTCAAATGATTCTCCTGCCTCAGCCTCCTGAATAGCTGAGATTACAGGTGCACACTGCCACCACACCCGGCTAATGTTTGTATTTTTAACAGAGACAGAGTTTCACCATGTTAGCCAGGCTGGCTTCGAACTCCTGACTTCAGGTGATCCACCCTCCTCGGCCTCCCAGAGTGCTAGCATTACAGGCATGAGCCGCCACACCCTGTGAGCTGATGGTTTTAAAAATGGGAGTTTCCCTGCACAAGTGTTCTTCTCTTGCTTGCTTCTATGTGAGATGTGGCTTTCACCTTCTGCCGTGATTGTCAGGCCTTCCCAGCTATGATGACCTGTGAGTGCATTAAATCTCTCTCTTTTGTAAATTTCCCGGTCTCAGCTGTGTCTTTATTGGCAGTGTGAAAAGGGACTAATACATAATTACATAAGGAAAAACTACAAATATTTGACATCCAAAATTATTTTTAAAAAATACAGGAAATTTAACTGTTACTATAACAAATACTTTTTAAGAATAAAAACATAAAAGCAAGTCAGCCCTAATTAATTAATATAACTAAAAACTGTACCATATTTTAAGCTTTAAACAACTTTTTCAATTACATTATCAAGGTTATTAGATCCATGAAACTATAAAAGGCTAACTTGTTAACATGTAGATAGGGTATAATTTCAGGCTTTAAGTTCTTGACATTCAGTATGTTCATATATAAAAATTATGATGTGTTTATTTACTGCTGTAAGAATACCACTTTTGGTTATTTTTAACTTGTTAGCCCCCTCTCTCCCTTCCTCCCATCCTCCCTCCCTTCCTCCCTTCCTCCCTCCCTTCCTCCCTTCCTCCCTCCCTTCTTCCCTTCCTCCCTCCCTCCCTGCCTTCCTTCTTTCCTTCCTATATTGTGAATTGACGTTTACTATCTTAGCTTCTGGAAAGGCAAAGAAACATTTTAAGAAGTGATAGTGTTTCCACAAAAACCTAAAACACAATTCTGAAAGCTCATGTGGGAGAGTCAAGCATACATGGTCTTATTCAATCTTTATTTGTAATTTCTCATGACAGAGCCACCAGTAATAGAGAAAGGCATGACTTTTGAATTCTAGTCATGAATATATTTACTTCAGAATTTCCAGTCAACTTTTTTCAAAACTTTGTTGGTAGTGAATGTCAAATTTATGTTTAACTTACTGACATATTAATGATTTTAATGAACTAATTAGTCTACCTATTTAAAATTATTTTATATAATTTCAGCAATTATTTTAACGAGACTTTACCTTCAGCTTAATTTTTCCCCAGACAAAATGAGGCAGATCACTAATATGAATTGGGAACCTTCATGAATAGCCTATATTAACAAATTTTAATTTATAAATTATGGCTTCATTTAATTTTGTAGGCATTGAAGCTAATTAGCCTTCTTAAAAAAATTTAATATACTGATAAAAATTCTTCAGCATAGTGCTGCTGAGATCAACACAGATGTTAGATAATACTTGAGAGAAGTTTTTGTGAATATAAAGTCATAAAGATTAAAAGTTACAGAAATATGGCACACATGTCATGTCCCAAAATTTTTTGATGATATATTTAAATAATTTCAGATGTATTATTTAAAGTTTAAAATATTTTTGGTTTACATGGAAATTCCAATATTTATAATGACATTCTAAGTAATAAAATGATTAGTTTTAAAAAATAACAGAAAACTTAGAAATCTTCTAGCAAATAATTATACCAAGAAACAGGAAATCTTTATTTATTTATGTATTTGTTTTCAAGAAGGTGTGTAGCTCTGTTGCCCAGGCTAGAGTGCATTAGTGCTGTCTTGGCTCACTGCAACCTCTGGCTCCCAGGTTCAAATGATTCTCTTACCTCAGCCTCCTGAGTAACTTGGATTATAGGCATGCCACACTACACTCGGCTCATTTTTGCGTTTTTAGTAGAGATGGGGTTTTGCTGTGTTGGCCAGGATGGTTTCAAACTCCTGACCTCCCACCTTGGCCTCCCAAAGCACTGGGATTACAGGCATAAGCCACTGCATTTGGCCAAGGAAATCTTATGTTATGAAATCACGGTATAGCTTTTATATATCTTACATGTACTACCAATAAGTTAAATTATTTTGACTTTATAATCAAAATGAAGCTTTATTGATCTCAAAAAATCATTAAATGTAAATTATTCTGTTAAGTTGAAACCAAGACTTGTATTTACATTATATTGTCTGGAGAATTATAGCCAAACAATAATATTTGTTTATTAAATATTCTTTTAAATGAACCAGTGAAGGGGCAAAATACATGGGGATATTCCAGTTAAAATATATACCAGTAACAAAGTAATCCAATAATTAAAATAAAAATAAGAAACAAACAAAATAAATCTTTTTTCTGATTTTAATTCAAGGTAAAAATATAATTACAACAAACCAAATTCCTCACATATTTTTATAAAGAAAGAAAAGATTTTTCAGGAGAGACGTATTATTTCTGGTCCATTCTCTCAGTCCCACATCTAATCCATCAGCAAAGCTTGTCAAATTTTTCACATGTGCACAAATTTATTTTTCATCTTCAGCAGAGTCTTGTATCAACTTACGTCTTCTCTTCATTAGAGTGCTGCAACAGACTCCCAAATTCCATCCATAGTTCACTTCATACACAGCTGATCACATATCAGGTATAATAATTTATAAAATATAAATAAGGCTATCTTTCTTCTTTCTTTTAGAAATACTCTTCAGTAAATTCCCTTACTGTTTAAAATAAATTCAAATATCTTACTACACAGTCTTCAAATCCTGATGTTATCTAGCCCTTAATAATCTCTCCATTTATATGTTTGTCATTCTTTGCTTTTCTCATTATGCCTTATGAATCCTGGATTTTTTTTTAACTTGGCACACTCATCTTTCTCCTTTCTCCAACTTAACTGTCATTTTGCTAAGAGTTATTCTTGACCCTGACAACCACACCTAAGATTCTTTATCCTATTCTTTATAAGAAGTCCTCCATTTATCTCGATAGTAGAAATTATTTATGATACATAATTGTTGTATTATAAAATATTCAATGGAAATATAAAACAGTATTAAAAAACACCACACTTGCCACTGAAAAATTTTTTAAGGTGGCCAATTTTGCCATAAGC
>PVKV010024616.1:0-31064 GCA_004027835.1 Alouatta palliata
AGCTTCATAATTGAAGGAGAAATAAAATCCTTTCTGGACAAGCAACTGCTGAGAGATTTCCTCATCACCAGGCCTGCCTTACAAGAGCTCCTGAAGGAAGCACTAAACATGGAAAGGAACAACCAGTACCACAGTACCAGCCACTGCAAAAATGTACCAAATGGTAAAGACCATCGACACAGTGAAGAAACTGCATTAACTAACGGGCAAAACAACCAGCTAGTATCAAAATGGCAGGATCAAATTCACAAATAGCCATATTAACCTTAAATATAAATGGCCTAAGTGCCCCAATCAAAAGACACAGACTGGCAAATTTGATAAAATGTCAAAACCCATTGCTGTGCTCTATTCAGGAGACCCATCTCAGGTGCAAAGACACACATAGACTCAAAATAAAGGGATGGAGGAAGATTTACCAGGCAAATAGAAAGCAATAAGAAGGAGGGGTTGCAATTCTAGTCTCTGACAAAATGGACTTTAAATCAACGAAGATCAAAAGAGACAGAGAAGGGCATTACATAATGGTAAAAGGATCAATGCAGCAAGAAGAGCTAACGATCCTAAATACATATGCACTCAATACAGGAGCACCCAGATACATAAAGCAAGTTGTTAATGACCTACAAAGAGACTTAGACTCCCACACAATAACAGTGGGAGATTTTAACACTCCACTGTCAATATTAGACAGATCAGTGAGACAGAAAATTAACAAGGATATCCAGGACTTGAACTCAGATCTGGACCAAATGAACCTAAGAGACTTCTACAGAACTCTCCATCTCAAATCCAAAGAATATACATTCTTCTCAGCACCACATTGCACTGAATCTAAACTTGAACACATAATTGGAAGTAAACCACTCCTCCACAAATGCAAAAGAACTGAAATCATAAAAAACAGTCTCTCAGACCACAGTGAAATCAAATTAGAACCCAGCACTAGGAAACTCACACAAAAATGCACAAATACATGGAAACTAAACAACCCGCTCCTGAATGACTACTGGATAAATAATGAAATGAGGGAGAAATAAAGATGCTCTTTGAAACCCATGAGAAAGAAGACAAAATGTACCAGAACCTCTTGGAAACATTTAAAGCAGTATCCAGAGGGAAATGTATAGCACTAAATACCCACATAAGAAGTGAAGAAAGATCACCACAATTAAAAGAGCTAGAGGAGCAAGATCAAACAAATACAAAAGCTAACAGAAGATAAGGAATAACTAAGATCAGAGCAGAACAGAAGGAGATAGAGACACAAAAAACCCTTCAAAAAATCAATAAATACAGTAGCTGGTTTCTGGAAAAGATCAACAATGCTAACCAGACTAATAAAAAAGAAAAGAGAGAAGAATCAAACAGATGCAATAAAAAATGATAAATGGGATATCACTACCAATTCCACAGAAATACAAACTACCATCAGATATTACTACAAGCAACTCTATGCAAATAAACCAGTAAATCTAGAAGAAATGGATAAATTACTGGACACATACACCTTCCCAAGACTAAACCAAGAAGAAGCTGAATCCCTGAATAGACTAATAACAAGGTCTGAAGTTGAGGCAGCAATTAATAGCCTACCAATCAAAAAAAGTCCAGGTCCAGATGGGTTCACAGCCAAATTCTACAAGGTGTACAAAGAGGAGCTAGTCCATTCCTTCTGAACTATTCCAAACAATACCAAAAGAAGGAATACTCCCTAACTCATTTCATAAGACCAACATCATCCTGATACCAAAACCTGGCAGATACACAACTAAAAAAGAAAATTTCAGGCCAATATCCATGATGAACATTGATGCAGAAATCATCAATAAAATACTGGCAAACCGAATGCAACAGCACATCAAAAAGCTTATCCATCACTATCAAGTAGGCTTCATCCCGGGGATGCAAGGCTAGTTCAAAATACACAAATCTATAAATGTAATCCATCATATAAACAGAACTAAAGACAAAAACCACATGATTATCTCAATAGATGCAGAGAAAGCCTTTGACAAAATTCAAAACCCCTTTATGCTAAAAACTCTTAATAAACTAGGTATCAATGGAACGTATCACAAAATAATAAAAGCTATTTATGACAAACCTACAGCCAATATCATACTGAATGGGCAAAAACTGGAAGCATTCCCTTTGAAATCAGGCACTAGACAAGGGTGCCTTCTCTCACCACTCCTATTCAACATAGTAATTAAGTTCTAATCAGAGCAATCAGGCAAGAAAAAGAAACAAAGGGTATTCAATTCAGAAATGAGGAAGTCAAATTGTCTCTATTTGTAGATGACATGATTGTATATTTAGAAGACCCCATCGTCTCAGTCCAAAGTCTCCTTAAGATGATAAGCAACTTCAGCAAAGTCTCAGGATGCAAAATAAATGTGCAAAAATCATAACTATTCCTATACACCAATAACAGACAAACACAGAGCCAAATCATGAGTGAACTCCCATTCACAATTGCTACAAAGCGAATAAAATACCTAGGAATACAATTAACAAAGGATGTCAAGGACCTCTTCAAGGAGAACTACAAACCACTGCTCAAAGAAATAAGAGCGGACATAAGAAGATGGAAAAACACTCCATGCTCATGGTTAGGAAGAATCAATATCATGAAAATGGCTCTACTGCCCAAAGTAAATTATAGATTCAATGCTGTCCCATCAAGCTACCATTGACCTTCTTCACAGACCTGGAAAAGATCACCTTAAATTTCATATGGAACCAAAAAAGAGCCCATATAGCCAAGACAATTCTAAGCAAAAAAAGAACAAAGCTGGAGGCATCACACTATGTGACTTCAAACTATAGTATAAGGCTACAGTAATCAAAACAGCATGGCACTGGTATCAAAACAGAGATACAGACCAATGGAACAGAACAGAGGCCTTGGAGGCAACGTGACACATCTACAACTATCTGATCTTTGACAAACCTGAGAAAAACAAGCAATGGGGAAAGTATTCCCTGTTTAATAAATGGTGTTGGGGAAACTGGCTAGCCATGTGCAGAAAGCTGAAACTGGACTCCTTTCTTACACCTTATACAAAAATTAACTCCAGATGGATTAAAGATTAAAACATGAGACCTAACACCATAAAAACCCTAGAAGAAAACCTAGGTAATACCACTCAGGACATAGGCGTAGGCAAGGACTTCATGACTGAAACACCAAACCAATGGCAACAAAAGCCAAAATAGAAAAATGGGATCTAATTAAACTTAGGAGCTTCTGCACAGCAAAAGAAACAATCATTAGAGTGAACCAGCAACCAACATAATGGGAAAAAATTTATTAAACTATCCATCTGACACAGGGCTAATATCCAGAATCTACAAAGAACTAAAAGAAATATAGAAGAAACAAACAAGCACATTAAAGTAGGTGAGATATGAACAGACACTTTTCAAAAGAAGATATTTATGCAGCCAACAAACATATAAAAAATGCTAATCATCACTGGCTATTAGAGAAATGCAAATCAAAACCACACTGAGATACCATCTGACACCAGTTAGAATGGTGATCATTAAAGAATCTGGAGACAACAGATGCTGGAGAGGATGTGGAGAAATAGAAATGCTCTTACACTGTTGGTGCAAGTGTAAATTAGGGCAATTTTTTTGGAAGACAGTGTGGCGATTCTTCGAGGATCTAGAATTAGAAATACCATTTGACCCAACAATCCCATTACTGGGTACATACCCAAAGATTATAAATCATTCTGTTGTAAAGACACATGCATATGTATGTTCATTGTGACACTGTTTACAATAGCAAAGACTTGGAACCAACCCAAATGCCCATCAGTGATAGACTGGATAAAGAAAACGTGGCACATATACATCATGGAATACTATGCAGCCATAAAAAAGGATGAGTTCATATCCTTTGCAGGGACATGATGAATCTGGAAACCATCATTCTCAGCAAACTGACACAAGAACAGAAAACCAAACACCTCATGTTCTCACTCATAAGTGGGTGTTGAACAATGAGAACACATGGACACAGGGAGGGGGAACATCACACACTGGAGTCTGTTGGGGGTTGAGGGGCTAGGGGAGGGATAGCAGGGGGTGGGGATGTAGGGGACGGATAACATTAGGAGAAATACCTAATGGAGGTGAAGGGGGGATGGAGGCAGCAAACCACCAGAGCATATGTATACACCTTTGAAACAATCCTGCAAGATCTGCACATGTACCCCAGAACTTAAGGTAAATTTAAAAAAAAAAATAACAACAGAGATTAGAGAGAAGGGCACAGTACAAATCATAAGGACTCTTATATATTCGATATGGCTTGGCTGTGTCCCTACCCAAATCTTACCTTGAATTGTAGTTCCCATAATCCTCACATGTCATGGGAGAAACCCAGTTGGAGGTAATTTAATCACAGTGGCAGTCTCCCTCATGTTGTTCTCATGATGTGAGTGAGCGCTCATGAGATCTGATGGTTTCATAGGAGGCTTTTCCCTCTTTTGCTTGGCACTTCTCCTTCTGTTGCCATATGAAGGATGTGTTTGCTTCTCCTACAGCCATGATCATAAATGTCCTAAGGCCTCCCCAGCCATGCTGAACCGTGAATTAATTAAACCTCTTTCCTTTATAAATTACCTAGTCTCAGGCATGTCTTTATTAGCACCATGAGAAGAAACTAATACAATGTCACATTAAGGATTTTTAACTTTTTTTCTGAGAACAACGAGTAGCCATTGAGGAGTATTAAGCAAGATAGAGACAGTGTTATATTTGAAGTAGAATGGTTTCTCAGGCAGCAGTGTCAAGAATGATCTGAAGAGGGGTAATGATTACAAGAGGAAGATATGCCAGGATGCTTTAACAATCCAGGTTAGAGCTGACAGAGGAGAGTAGCTATATTTAAGAGATATTTAGGAAGCATAATTAAAATAATTTGTTGAATGGTTAGGAGGGTGGTAAATGGAAGAGAGATGCCAAAGATGGCATTCAAGTTTCTAACTTGGGCAATTAGGGGGAAGAGGTTGCCAGTGTCTATCCAACAGAGAAGGTAGGGGAGGTCTGGTGAAAGGAAAAAAATTTTAGTTTAGAGAATACTGAGTTTGGAAGATATTCTGAAAGATGTTTTGGAAAAAACTTGATATATAAGCCTGGCACTCAGAAGCAGTGGAATGGAGATTGAGATTTGGGTGTCATTACTATAGACAATGAGAAAATTCTGGTTTAAATTGGCAAACACACTATTTCTTCTGACATCTGAATGGAACTAACAATATAAAATCTGAAGACAGAAATTCACCTGCAACAATGAAGAGGCAGTTAACAAGGATTACTAGCAGATAAAATAGCTCAGCATGATAGAATGATTTTGGAAGTGAGCTGATGGATGAACTAGAACAAAGGAAGATGTGACTCAGAGTATCTTATGAGGGGATGCAGTACTGCAGGAGAGCTGGGCACTCATAAGCTCACTGGAATTGTGAGAGTAACTGAGCTGAACTCTCAGTAGTAATGGAATCTAGGACAGATAAGAAAGCTAGAAATGGGGCGGAGCAGTAATCGTAGGTCTGTCTGGCGATGAAGATTAAGTCCCCACCAACATTTCTTTTTTGCCTTCCTCACAATTAAAAAAAAAAAATGTAAGAACATAAAAAGAAAAAGGAAGTATGTCTAAAACAACTCATAATTATAGTTGTAATCATGTCAGCATGAAGGCGGTATAAATGTCACTGGACGTAAGTCAATGTTAAAGATATTTGTAAGGAGGAAGACATAATTATCAAAAATAAAAGCAAGAAGAGACACACAGAAAAAGCAAAAACATTTTTGAAATAAAAAAATGAACAAAGGCAAACAAGTCCAAATATTATCAGAAATCACAATATATATACATGGCTTACGCCCCTGAAACACGTGAGGTGCTGAGCAGTAATTGGCATTGTTTAAACACCAGTCTATAATTTTGCATTGATTTTTGAGGACAGCAATCATTTTAATTTTTATATTGTTAAAATATGTACTTTAGTAATATTGGTATAATGCCTGATATAGTAACAGTACAGGAATTCATCCTGTCTTTTATTTAAATGGCTCCAATTTTCTGTCTGTCTCTAACTACTCTTTCAATAATTCTCTTTTATAAGCTAAACCTGTAAATGGGAAACTCAACCCAATCTGGTCCCTCTTTTCACATTTCCACTTCCCTCCAATCTGCCTGGTTTCTTTCACTCCCTATAGTCTTCAGGTAGTTGTTTTCTGTAGCGCTGTCCATTGATTTGTGCTTCCTACAAATTCAAATGCTGAAGTCATAATGTCCATTACTTCAAAATGTGACCTGACTCAGAAATCAGGTGAACACAGATGTAATTTATTAAGATAAGGCCACACTAGAGTTGGATGGGCCCAAGTCAGTGTGGCTGCTGTCCTTTTAAAAATGGAACATGTAGACACAGACTCCCATACAGGGAGAACACCATGTGAAGATAAAAGCAGAGAACAAGGTGATGCCTCTACAAACCAAGAAGCATGAAAGGTTGCTGCCCAACCACCAGAAGCTAGAACAGCAGCCTCGAACAGATTCTCCTTTGCAGCCCTCCGGAGGAACCGGCCCTGCTCACCCTTTCATCTCCAACTTCCACACTCTAGAACCATGCCAAGAACAAATGTCTGTTGCTTAAGCCTCCTAGTCTGTGGTACATTATTATGGCTGCCCTAGCAAAACGATGTAATATGAACAGAGATTATAATGGGTGGTTCATTAAGAGCTAACTCCACCAAATCATAAGTAAAACTATCTTCACTTGCCTCAGAGTAAGTTCACCTCCTCCCTGTCCTTTAGTTTCTTTATCTGTAAAATGGGATAATATCCTCTGGCATTTGTGGAATAAGGTAGGCTGATATATGTGAAGCACTTAGACAATAACTGTAACGGCGTATGCTCTCAATGGTTATTAGCTATCTTGTCCTTCACTCATTTAACTAGGTCAGGCTCTGTTATAGGCACTCTAAGTATATCACCAAACAAAACAGATACAAATTTCTGCCTTAATAATGCAGTGAAGCTTACACTGCAGTGACAGCATGCAAAAAAATAAAACTAGGAAGTAACTTATGTAATATGTTGGCCATTAATAAGTTCTACAAAGAGAAATAAAGCAGAGACTGTGGATAGGGAAGGCTGAGATTGGATCAGACCATTTTTTATAGGGTAGCCCAGGGAGGCATTATTGAAGGAAGTAGAGTAGTGAGCCGTGTGCATACCTGGAGTAGTAGCATTCCAAGGTAAAGAGACCAGCAGGAGCAAGTGCCCTGAGGCCAGACCCTGCCTGGAATAGTCAAAGAACAGCAAGAGGGCCAGTGTGGCTACAGCAGAGTGAGAGAGGCATAAGGCAGTAAGTAGGAGATGTGGTCAGGAGGTAACAGGTGACCAGATTGTACAGGACCTCAAAGGGCTTTGACTTTTACCCCGAGTGATGTGAGAAGTCATTGGAACTTTTAAACACAGGAGTGACATGACTTGAGTTACATTTTTACTGAAGCACCCTGACCACTATGTGAGAGTAGGTTTGATAGAGGAAGGGTCTGGGAGAGAGGGAAGGCCAGAAACAGAGAGACCAGGTAGAAGACCATTTCTGAAATCCAGTCTTGGGATCACACTGGCTCTGACCAGCGTTGTTCTATAAAGGAGGAAAAACACAGAGACTGTAGTGCTTTAACAGAATTTCCTGATGACCTGAATGTGACATTTGAAAGAAAGAGAAGAGTCAAGGACGATGCTGAGGTTTGAGTCCTGAGCAGCTGCAAGTGTATTTCCATTCATGGAATCAGGGAAGACTTTCAGAACAATGGTTTAGAGAAGGAAGGAACAGAGTTGTTATTACTGTTATTCTTCCTCCTTATTATTGCCATTATTATTGCTATAATGAAGGTAGCTTTGTCAATCCTTTCCCCTTTATTTTGTCTCATCTTCTATTAGATTTTCTTCTTTTTCTAGCAGGTACTCAGCAACGGCACACATGTTCTGTGATTTGCTCAGCATGTTACATCTAGCTGCTTCCTTTTCCTACTGCGATGTAGTCCCACAGACAAATAAGTGGATACTTAGCACATCTCTTTCCTGGGCACGTAACCTTGAATCTCCCCCTCACAGCTTCTCTCTCTTACCCCCACAGAAAACACTGGCCTTTTCTTCTTTTGGAAAAGACACTGGTCCTTACTTTTTCTCATTTTAGCCATTTTTCTTTCTCTTACTTCCTTAATTTTCTCTTACTCTCTTAATTTTTATTAATCTTTACACGACTTTTACCCACTAACAATACTGTCTGCTCTCATTCCTATTAATTATCCTGTGACTTCTCAGTATCACAATAAATCTCTGAACCTTTCTTCCTGACTTGTCCTTTACCTTTGGTCCCCAGTTACAACTTCTTGTGATAGGAAGAAGTCATTTGATGTCTCTGGGTCTGTTTGCTCCTCTGTAAAACAACGGCATTAGATGAGATTATTTCTAAAGATATTTTCAGCTTTAACCTCCAATCCAACCAATTCCGTGTTGAGCTCTTTAGTGATTTTTCATGTGTGACAAGTTCCATTTCATTTCCTATTTCCTAACTCACTTTCAAATCTCTCCTTTCATTGCTTTCATATCATTTCCAAAGTCTTAACCACGTTTTTCATCATTATTTCTTACACCAATCCAAATGGGTTTTACCACACCTTAATGATGGCAAAGAGAGTGTTTCATGTTGTGCTTTAGATTTTTCCTGATGCTGGCACGGAAGGATAATATTTCAAGTCTAAAAGAAAACAACCTCATTCAGACATTCCTTCACCGTGATTGAGATCTTCTTATATTGCCTTTGAGAAATCTGGGATTGAAAAGTTTTGTTAAACACCAGTGACAAGCAACTCACGACATAATATCTGCTTTGATTTTCTCAGACACTCTAAGTTTTCATCCTCACTTCTCTGTGGTCCCTCACCTTTGACTTCCTTTGTCATGTAACTGCCAATTTTGATCGTTAATGAAAGAGGAAGGGTGACAAGAGAAAAACAATTTAGCTCAGCGGCTTGCCCCCCTTTACAAATAAGGAAACACAATTTGTCCTTCTAGATTTCAGACTAAGCTGCTAACATGTCTAAAATCCTGTACACAAAGGTCTTTGTAAATGCTTTTATTTAGCAAAATTTTGGGGTGATTTTGAAATACATTAAACACCCCATTCATTGAGGAAAAGACAGTTTATTCCAAAACATTCTTTAATAGTCCTAACCTGATTTTGTCTATGGCAGAAAAAAAGAACAAAGGGAAAAATCCACCTGAAAAAAAAAATCTTTGTATCATGGAAATTATGAAGCTGGATTTCTTAGACATAAAGAAGTTCACACAGACACACAATCAGTTTAAAAATTCCATTTCTGAGATTAAATTTTCACAACACATTATGACTGCAATGAGTTACTTGAATACCAATTGTTACATCTAGTTATTTTTAGCAAGGGAGCTGGACTTCACGTTACTCAATGCTAGCTTACAAATTTAACTTCGTAAAATTATATGTGAATGTGTCCTGTCCAGCTGCTTCTGCCCAAAGCAAATGTCATCCTCCCTAAGTGCCAGAGTGATATCTCCCCTCCTCTGAGCTCCACCAAAACTTACCTTGTATCCTCCTTGCCCTCCACACCTCCTAAATAAGAGTCTCTTGTATCTATCATATGTGTTTGTGGAAGAAAGGAAACACAGACAAATAAATAAGCATCATAGTTTAATAGAAAAAGGATGGGCTTTGAGTCAGACAAACCCAGCTTTGTATATCACCCACCTCATCTATTTATTCATCACGTGACAACAGGCAGTTGATTTAACCCCTCTGAGACTTAGTTTCCCCATCTTTATCATGGAAATAATGAGACCTTCTTCACTGACTATTGTGAAGATTAAATTGGTTATGATTGTAAATCACCTTGCACATAACAGGCTCTCGATTAAAAAAAACCACTGCTCCTTATTCTAGCATATCACTCATGGTCCGATCCTGCATTACAGCTGGTTGAACATAGGGTCTGTTTCCAGGCTGCACACTTTTGAAAGCAAAGTTGTTCATCTTTGTATTTCCTGTAGAACCAAGACGGATGAGCTGCATAGTCTGGAGGATCAGGAACTGCATATTATACTAAATTGAGGGCTGAGACAGGAGGGCGAAGGCTGTGAATCAATTATCCGTGGATTTGGCCATTGGGGTTCTTTCGGTAGTATAGTCCCTCTCATGAGCTTCCATTCTGGCCTTAAAACAGCCAGTCACGTTTTAAATTAGCTTGCACAAAATACAGCCACTTTCCTAGATTCTTTGGCAACTGATCAGAACACAATTCTGTGTCTCACTATAGAAACTCCTGCAGGCATATCGACCAGACCCTGAGAAAGACAAAAGTGAATGCACTCCACGATGCTGAGAAAACAAATTAACAAGTTGTGTTGAAAAAAGCACCGAGTCAAGCAAATACAGATTATTAACTCCAGCTCGTCCTTTACTAGTCATGAGACCTTGGGCGAGTTATCTATGCTCATTAAGCTTCAATTTAACTTCTTGATGTCTCAACTATAAAAAATAAGGGTATTTTTTATTTGTTTGGCAGTTTTGAGGAAAAAAAAACAACAAATGAGAGATAATTCTACTTTGGTTGTTACATAGGGTTGCTGGGTAGAGAAGGAAGGTGATGCCTTAGAACAGACTTTAATAACAGTGAGGGAGGATAAAATACAAGTCCTAAAAGCCATTATTTTTTTTATCATAGTGAGCTCTTCTTTTGTCATGGTTCAGGCTTCTAAACTTCTTTCCTCCTTTGGCAACTGACCAGCTCACGCACACACACTAGTGATGAAATCCACATGGCTCCCGATCTTTTCTTCTGCATGGCAAAGAGTTTCAGTGCAACAGGAAAGGGCTGTCATGGATCCATCATTCAACACATGTAGTGCTGTCAATCAAAGGCCTCGTCCGCCTGCAGGCAGCAGGAACTGTATGTATTATGCTTCTGTCTGACGCACAGCCTAACTGCTTCAGGCTTCTTCTCATGTGTCAGTCACAGCTTTCTTGTAGACTATTTCAAAGACACAGCCCAAAACAAAGCATCATCGAAAGCCATCCCCAGGTGGAAGTGGTTGTCTTGGGGGAAGTCACACAGTCCTTTCCGTTCACGTAGAATCCTCGTTTCTAAGTCATTTGACCAACGTTACCCCAGGCTCCTCAGGGAAATCAGGAGGCAGCAGAAGCAGTCTGACCAGCTACAGGCTACAAAGGGAGGAATGAACCTTCCCAAATTTCTGGAAAAAATCTTCTTGTGCCCGGGCCAAGGCCTCTTCGTCAATGTAGACGGCCGGCCTCTTGGCCATGAGGAAATACTGCACCTTCCTCAGATTCCAGCCCATCACATACTGGAGCCAGCCGCAGACGGCCGCAGTGGAACGGCCCACCCCGGCGTTGCAGTGCACATACACGGTGTGTCCATTCTCCAGCAGCGCGTGCAGCAGGCACACCGCCTGGGGCAGCATCTGCACTCGGCCTGCGGTGGGGAAAGCACAGCACACACGTGAATAATGAAACGTCCAGATACGGCTGCTGAGATCTCCTCCAGCTCAGCCTCACATCACAGGACTGCACAGAGCAAGGCAGGGATACAAGAGTTTGCTTTCTTCCTTCAGTGTGAAGGAAAAGGTGAGGCCACCTTAAAACTTGTTAATAGAAAAGTGGAAAGAGCATTCCAGAGGCGAGAGCCCTCTCTAATCCTTCTCTCAGTACTGCTGCTCCTTTGAGTGACTTCACCATCGATGCAAATACCCCTCAAAGAAAAGTGACCTATCGCCTGTCATCAGAATGCACTTTCACATCAAAAGTGTTTGCAGAGATTGGTCAGAGTTTTAGAGGATTAAAAAAAAAAGATCAGTTGTCAGATCTGGCCACCTGAATTTCAGGGAATCCAAAAGTATCTTCCAGCTAAATGCAAAACACAGAAGTGGCTCATATTAGTTAAAGGAATCAATCTGTTCATTCAACATATGCTCATTTTCATTTGTTCAACGGAATGGCTAACATTGTTCGATACAGGTGGGATAACCAATTGTTCATTTATTCCCTCGAGATACAATGAATGCTAAAACTGATTTAATTTCCATGTTTTCGGGGAATTATATAATTCTATAATTTGGGGTTTATAACTATTACCACTATTCATGGTTACTATTTTGATTACTAGATTATTCAAATGTCTTCTCATCAGGCCGGGAGAGGACACGCTATGCCCTGCTGAGGCCTGGTAGACTCTGCTTGCTCTTTCATCCTGCAGGACAGAGGTGCGCCCCATAATCATTACTTTGAGCTCGTGTTTGCCTTAAGTTTCTCCTGCTCACAGGTTCTCAGTACAGAGATATTTTGTAAGTTGGGGTTTTTTTGTTTGTTTTCAGGGTGCGGTCAATGTAAATTATTTCAAAGGGAAAGGACGAGGGAAATGAGTCCTGGGTTAAGCTCCATGCTCATGACTTGGCATTCTCTAGCTACGGGAACACCGTGGCCCCAAAGGATCCTCTGATAGTCACACATAAGAACCCTGTGTGGCCTTCAGATTACTATCCTCATTGGATGACCAAAGAGGTGGGAACACCCCTCCCTCAAAAGATTTCACCTGGCGATCTGCGGTGAGGCCTAAAATTCTCCATGACAGCCATAAGTTTAGACTCCCCTCCTGAGATGTCTTTTGTTGAAATGCAAGGCCCCTAAAGGAGCCAGCATAACACACTGTGACCAGGCATCAGCACCTGAGAAGGACAGAGTTTACCAAGGACCACAACGTGGCTTGAAAGTCCCTCAGTGGCCATTCCACTGAGCCAAGCATCTACCTCAGCTTCAGGGTCAGCAAGCTCTGAGAAGGAGCAGAGTCCATATGGAAGCCAGGATAATAATCTAAAGCTCCCTGCTGTGGCTGCCTCTCCAGATACTATGTCCCTTGGCAGGAAACAAAGAAGCATCATTTAACGTATATTCAGGTATTCCTCGGATGCCCAGCATGTGAATAGACCACAGTGGTCATCTGCAGTGGCAGCTGCTGGACGCAGAGTCCCAGCCCCTATCACTCGGTGCATACAGCATCAGTGTAACCAGCCTGCAAACAGGATCTTCCCTGGTCCCAGTCTTGATGCTAGAGCTCTGTTAATCCCCCTAGTGAAGAGATCTAAGACTGCACGCTCCACACAGCCGTTTAGAAATGTTGTACCTGGAATGCCTTGAGGTAGGAAGGGCTCGGTTTCCTTGTGCTCCTTCCTTCTCTAGCCCTGTTGCCATACACTGGTGTTCCCTGCCTGGTTCCTGAGGGCATTTGTATTAGAAATTCACCAGCTTCTATGTATATCTGATGCCTCATAGTCCAAACGGAACCATGAACTTTAACCCATCTAAACCTCCACGCCTGGTTCCAGGGCACTCTGAGATTAAAGCCAGGTGGGCCTGCCACTTAGTTGCTCATGGTGCCCTCCTAGAGGCACTAAAATATCACTGGAGATGCAACAGGATGGTGAGAGCATCGTGTGTACCAGCGAGATGTCTCACAGCATGGCTCACGAAGAGCACAGCATGGCGGAGCCACCATTTGCGCTGGGGGATCAGAAGAGCAACACCTCCAATGTATGGTGGATCAGCCCTGCTGAGAAGAGAGAGGCCTGCTCCACTGTGGGGCTTCTGTTCTCCTGAGGGTATGAGAGCTTCGCTTCAGGGAAACCTGGGTGGGAGGAGAACTCCGCTGCTGGAGCTGGAAGAGTGGGTTCTTCCTGCTCCAGCCACAGCTAGCTTCACGTGACAAGCTCCCTGCTGTGGCTGCCTCTCCAAATACTATGTCCCTTGGCAGGAAACAAAGAAGAATCATTTAACGTAGGTTCAGGTATTCCTCGGATGCCCAGTATGTGAACAGACCAGTGGTCATCTGCAGTAGGAGCTGCTGGACTCAGAGTCCCAGGCCCTGGCATTTGGCACGTACAGCATCAGTGTAACCAGCCTGCAAACAAGATCTTGC
This sequence comes from Alouatta palliata, assembly GCA_004027835.1. Classification (NCBI taxonomy): domain Eukaryota; kingdom Metazoa; phylum Chordata; class Mammalia; order Primates; family Atelidae; genus Alouatta; species Alouatta palliata. The sequence continues at coordinate 14,062 of PVKV010024616.1, forward strand.
CTGGTCCCAGTCAAGATCCCTTCCCCAGACCTGCTCTCTGGCCAGAGGTTCCCCTAGGGTGGGTCTGCACCAAATAGCACACATGATGCAATACATTCCCCTTTTCATTTTATCTGTAAAAGATTTTTCAAGAGGTGTGTACACAGTCTAGAAGTTACAAAGGAATTTTGTTATGAGGTTCTGTGATCTCAGACACATACTCCTGAAAGGTACATGTCAGCTAACACACAGAAACTCCCAAGGCTCCCAGCTTCACACAGATTTCAGCATCGGGCACAGTCATTCATGATCTTCTCCTAGGATCACTCAACTACTGCACTGAAGGATTATCAAATATTAAAACAACAAAAAGAACAAATAAATAATTAAGAAGGGCACCAGAGCAGTAGCCGGTCCAAGGTGCCCACTCATTTCAACACGGTCTCAGCTGGAGGCCAGGTTGATTTAGATCTCTTGTGACTGCGAATCTCCCTCTTTTGTTGATGGTAGATAACATTTATTGAGCCCTTTCTACCTTCCCAGCGCTGTTGTAAGCATTTTACATACACTAGCTCATTTACAACCACCTCTTAACAATTATGAGGTCAGCACTATTGTGATCCTCAATTTATATATGAAGAACTTGAGCACAGACATTTGCCCAAGGTTATTCCCTAAGTGGCCACTCAAACCCAGCCAGTGTGACTCTAAAGCCTCCGATCTTAACCACTGTACCGTGGTCCTTCGCTAATCTACCTGGTTAATGGTACTGCTGGCCCGCAGCTTGTCAATCTGGACTCTCAGTCAGTCCCTCTGCACTCACTCACCAGCCCACGCTCCTGCTCTTTCCCTGGGTGAGAAAAATGTCCTCCCTGGAAATTAACACTTCTCTGCTCTCTCAAGAGGACCATCTCTCTCTGCTCAAAAAATGCTCTAGGAAGACTAACCTAACATATAACCAACCAAGGAATAAAAAGAGGGTCCCCAGGAGGGTTCACCTTGATGTACCAGGCTCAACAGAGCAGCTATAGATAGGCTCCACATAGAATTTAATTTGATAAGACGGTTCCATTCTTAAAAACAATAAAACCTCAAGAAAGACAGAAAGCTCGATCGTTTAATGTAAAATATTCCAAACTTTAAATGTTGCAACTGAGATGAAAAACTATAAACCCTTTGCAGGTCAAACAAGACATTCTACCCTCTGTGTTTCTGACTCTGAAATTTAATACAGGCCCTAGTTCTCAGTAGATGCTCCATACACACTCATTAAGTGCAGGAATAAAAACAAGACTAGAAAAACAGCAATAAAACCCTATTTGATCTGAGACACTACTAGGCACTTCTAACCTAACTGTGGCTCACACCTGTTCCAGGCTAATCTGACTCTGGAAGGATTAAAAGCTTCCTGAAAGCACTATTGAGCCAGCCAAGGTTGTGAGGAGAGGGAGGGATAGAGCATTTGAGCGGGCAAGTGAAGTAGCCTGAGGCATTAGGGCCTGAGATAAGGGAGAGGGGTCAAAAGGCCCTAAAGACACGCTTTATCCAAAGTTGATCCTGAAAGAAATCCACAGCTTTCAGCCTTTCTAATTCTCTGTTTCTCTCTCTCACAAACACACACACACACACACACACACACACACACACACACACACACACACACCTTTCCTTTCTTATTCCAGAAGCAGATATATGATGAATATATAAAGTGGGGGCATATCTTTTTTTTCTATCTTTGAAGTGTAATATAGATAGGGTCCATCTTATCTCTAACATCCTTTGGTAGAAACTTAAAGACCTGGAACTAATCCTACAGTGTCAACTTTGTGATTTTCAAAGCCCTTTCATATAAATCACCTTATTCTACTGTTATAGTCCCGTAGGGTAGAAATTCCTATCCTCATTTTCCTGATGCAAGAACTAGCCTGCCGAGATCCTCCCAGCTACCCAGTGGTGACAAGGCTTATACCAACGTGTCCTGGTTCCAAGGTCAGCATCTCTGTGCGATAGTAGAGCTGAATTCAGTGTGTTGAGAGAGGGGAAAGAAGTCAGACGTTGACAACAGAGGACTTCACAAAGCATATGAACTCATTTGGGAGGTAAGGGTATAGACACTGGTTATAAACAGTGTTGCAAGGACAGAGGTCAAAACAATCTGAATTATCTTCTACGCGAAGAAAATTTTAATGAGCAGATTTGTTTCATTTTGTTTTTTTCAGGTGAGTGTTAGATCTGGCAGATTTTCATTTCCTACGTGAAAGACACAAGCCAAAATTTTTATAAAAGATTAAAAAAAAAAAGAAATCTACACCACCCTTCCACACAGGACAAAGCATACAAGAGTAAGGATCGATGGCACGATTGATTGTAACAGGTCTGTGACAACCAGCGGTGACAATGAAGCCTAACAAACTGTCTTTCTCAGACTTCAGCTGACAGCATAATGCTGCAGCTCAAAACACTTCCATGTGGGTTTTTCTCTGGAGTTCTAAAAAATATTCAGCTGATCAATCTATGAGTTCATTGGGCTAATATTGTAAACCACAGAGATTGGTCTGTTTGTGAAAAGCTCCCCTGTCACTCAAAATGGTTATTAATCCTTCAGTTACTCCACCAGGTTAGACCAAGCCAAAGAAATCCATCAATGGGTCTTACAGCTGGCCCTTTATCAAGTGGGAGCTTGCATTTTGCAGCTCTCGGGCCCCCACTGTCTCAGCCTGGAAGCAGTGACACTGTGCACTGACAGATACGACTGTGACCTGGGGACTCACTGACCCCAAAAAAGATGTGAATAGAACTACAATGGATCCTTGGGGATACAGTTTTCCCTCCGGCTTCTGCAGAGTCCAAAACTATCCAGCAAATTACCTATCTGTCAGCACAACCTTCAGTTGATCAGCGTGTGTGCTGGGATGGGAGGGCGGGGGATACATGGCACGGCTGGTAGCCCAGCTTCTCCCAGCCTCATCTCACATCGTTCTCCTACGGGATAGCAATGCTGTCAAATCGGATTCAGAGATGCTAACATCAAGGTGCTCTCTGGAAGCTACGGTCCTGCAAATCCTGTCCTCTCTGTTTTGAAACCAGGAAAACCAGCTGGACAAGGTGAATATCACCTAGATTCAACCAATGTGCATCTTTGCAAATGAAGCTGTTTTTGTTTTTTAGCGCTCTTACAGCTAAATCATGCTTCCTTAGATCAGGTTACCAAGAGGAATAACCAGACTGTCAACAGCTCTCTCTGCCTTCAGGAACAAAAATTATACCCCATCCCCACTGATGGATGATTCAGCTTAGACACAGACCCACAAAGGGGCCCAGCCTGGCCAGGAAGATCAGCTGATCTCCATAAAGGGCAGAGGTGGGCGAGGCCCAGGGACATAGGTTTCCTGCGGTCCTCATTGTCATCTGTCTTGCAGACCATTCACTCTTGGGGAGGCAAGCTATTTCCCGTGCAATTTACAGGCTTTGCCTAACTCCAGATGATCGTGAACATAAGGGGTTGAAATTACATGGGTCTGAAGAACCTGCCTGAAGCATCTGTGTGAGAACTCAGGGAGAAGCTTCATAGCTGGTAAGCTGCTGTCTGCAGCAATGTTCTGGGTCTGACTGCCAGCCTTGAAATTCGGAATGGGCTTCTTTTTACTTCTATGACACGGGCAATAACTTTTTTGTACCTCAGTCTCTTCCTCTGCAAAATAGAGACAACTACAATATCTGCCTGGAGTCTTCTTACGAGAATTAAATAAGCTAATTCTTGTAAATTGCTTAGGAGAGTGTTTTGTACATAATATACATTTGGGGGATGAGGGTTAAATAGAAACATCTCTGAGCTGGACATCACCGCCCTTCTTTCCCCAGGATAGGAAGTCACCAAACTCTTCAGCCTCTGCCGTTTCCAAAGCTCTCTGCTGCCCCCTGCTGACAGCGGCTTGATACTATCGGTGTAACTTGGTTCTCTCCTCTGCTGACTGTCTAGTTATTCCCATTCCAGCCAAGTACCCCATTCTACAACCGGGCTAAAATCCGTATCATTCCTCCAAAATTCCATGCTTTTGTGCCGTGACCTGTGCTGCTGCTTCCCCCTAGTGTGCCCTTTGTCCCTCCACATCTACCTATCAAAGCCATGCCCACCTCAAGTGCCATGGCGTTCATGTAGCCTCCCTTTGTCACTGCTCGGAATGTGCTCTTGCCATGCATAACCCTCCTCCAGCACAGACCTCACTCTTCTCTGACCCCTCCCTCTCTATGCTGTAACTAGTGTGGAACTAGTCTTACTGCACAACTGTTTCTTCCTGCTATAGGATAGCGTCTAAAGCCCTTTTTGTCGCTCGAATACTGCAAGATCATTTTTCCTCATTCTCTGATCCATAGCCACATTGGTCTTTGAGTTTTTGCAATGCTCTACGCTCTCTCCTGCCACAAGGATTCTTTTAAGCCGCTGTTTCTGCCTGGGACACTCTTTCCACTCACTCTTCCTCCAGCCCTCCCTCAGATCTTAGCCCAAACACTACCTTCCAAGAAAAGAAAACCCTCTTTGACTCCCCTTCCTTGGCCTGATTACCTGTACATCATCTCATAGCAATATCTATGTATTTTCCTAATAAAAAAAATTGATCACAATTTTAAAATTCTATTTTTAGCCATGTAATTAACATTTGCCATCCCTATAGGACTATGAGCTCTGTGGGGGCAGAAGGCATGCCCATCTTTCTTTACTGTTGTGTTCCCAGCTACCAGCATAATGCCACATACGCAGTACATACACAATAAATGTGTTCAATGAATAAACAAATTAAAGAAGCCACATTAAGCAGAATTTTAGCCACAGTGTCAGAAACATATGCATTATTTATATTAAAACTAAAATCTTATATTTTTTCATTTTTACCATTCATTTTTAAGATACTAAATTATAGATAGATAGATAGACAGATAGATAGACAGACAGATAGACAGAGAGCCAGCAAGAGTTTCTCCGAAACACAGTCAGCAAGGAGGCAGAACAGTTCTGATCCTTACCTTCGGTGCTCATATCTGGGGTTGGCATCCAGATGTAGGCCAAGCCTTCTTCCTTATATAGTTTAATCATAGTGTCTGCAGTCATGGGCTCTGGGTAGCGGTTACAGCCTGAGGAATTCTGTACAATATCCCATTCAGTCTGGAAATTCATTACAGCTGTAATCCCCAATTCACGCTTCAGTTTGATGGTTACATGTTCCACTTGACGAGGGCAGCTACCCAGCCAGATATTTGGTAGAATTCTAATGAGAACATACGGAGTCAACTATTACTAGCAGTTCTGATTTGAGGTTTAAGGAGCTGCATAAAACATGTAGTATTAAAATACAACTAACCTTTAAGTCTGGCAGAGGAAAAGCTAGATTTTTTAGAATGTGAGCACAAATGTTATCATGGAAAGAAAAAACACTAAAGTGTTGATGCTTTAGGGAAAGCAAGTAATTCAATTAACTAGAACGCCAGGAAATGGACATTTGCAAACGAAATCAAGCAATATGTTAAAATAAGTCTACCAAGTTGTACCTATTCCATAAATGCATATATGGTTCAACATGATAAAAATCCATCCATAGACTTCAAATACTAACAAATTAAAGGTGAAAATTCCTATGATTATATAAATAATGTCTGAAAAACAAATTTCAACAGGCATTCCAGTTGAAAAGTCTATGTAAAAATTTCAAATAGTATGAGACTTTTTAAATATGCTAAAGAGCAGAAGCTAATCAACAACAGACTTCTTTTAAATAAAATTAGAGTCACGATTAATTCCATTAGTACCCAGCAGTGTTCCATAGGTTTCATCTAACGCTACAAGGTAAGAAGGAGAAATCGCAACATAATTTCCTTTTGAAAATTCTCACTGAGGTTTATTACGGAAAAAAACAATGAAATGAAAAAGTTAAAAACTCAGAAAATTTTTAATAACCCTTTAGCAGGAACCCAAGCAGAAAAAAATAAAATAAAATACATGTATCCTCTCGTGTAGGGTAAGCAGAACTAAAGTTTTAGAAAGATAATGCTGGATCTTGTGAGATATTCTCACTGAGGATGGTTAATGCTGACATTAGAGAACTGGGCAACTGACTTCTGTTAACAACACTGACAGTAGCCTACAGGAAAAAAGCAAAAAGCAAAAACAGGCCGGGTGCAGTGGCTCACACTTGTAATCCAGCACTTCGGGAGGCCGAGGCAGGGACTGCTTGAGGCCAGGAGTTCCAGACCAGCCCACTGAACACGGCAGAAACCTCATCTCTAGTAAAATTACAAAAATTAGCCAGGCATGGTGGTGCATCCCTGTAATCCCAGCTACCTTGAAAGGCTGAGGACTGAGAATTGCATGAACCCAGGAGGCGGAGGTTGTAATGAGCAGAGATCACGCCCCTGCACTTCATCCTGGGCGACAGACCAAGACTGTCTCAAATTTAAAAAAAAAAAAAAAAAAAAGATTTCATATAACATTTAGTAATAATTGTCTGATGTTAGGCCAAGTTATTTATCAACTCTAACCTGTTGGTGTACTCATCTTTAAAATGAGTCTAAAAATAACTCATAAAAAATCTTGTAAGGATAAATACAACTAAATAATAGACCTGAATTGGACTGAAACCAGTGGACGCACAATAAATGCAAGTGGATTTTGTGTCTAGCTATAGAGATTTACTTACTTTTGTAATTTACTTTGCATTACATTGAGACTAGTTAATTTTTCATTGTTTCCTATATTGTTCATTTGAATGCTAAAGAATAGAAAATACCCTATTTTTTATAGGAAAATTAGCTTTTTTTGTTTTTTGCTTTTTTTCCTTTTGGTGGTGGTTGTCACTGTTGATGTTAACAGGAGAAGCCAATTAACTAATCCTCTCATGTGGTCATCACCCATATTCAATGAAAATTATCTCATAAGATCTGGCACTATCGACATGTCTAAAGCCTGAGCCCCGCTTCCCCTATGGGAGAAGATAAACTTTTTCTGCCGTGTTCTTGTCTAAAGGGTTATTAGGAATTTCCTTGTGGAAATTCTTATTGTGGATTATTATGGGAAAAAATGATTTAAAAAAAAGTTAGAAATTGAGTGAAGACTTAACGGTGATGGAAAGAGGGGCATGAAATCCAAGGCCTTCATCTTCTTCCTGACCCCAGATAATTCTTACATACTCTGCTGGACCCAGTGGACTGAGAGGAAGACTTTGAGCCAGGACACTTGCAGGGTGCCCAAGAGCTGTGCTTCACCAGGACATGGATAGCTGAGCATTCGGAGAAATGTCACACCTGCTTGGTGACTGCACCTTCCCTCTGGCTATTGAGTGAGATCTGCCTCTATCTAGATGCCCCAACCCTCTTTCCAGATCCTTTAAAGATCCCTTCCCCAGGGACCTGCTGGATGCCTAGCGAGGTGACAGTGCTGGGCTCCCATATATGTACTTCGGGGTTTGAGCACACTAAAGCTCCTAGGCTGGAAAGGAGGGAAGTGGGCACTTCAGCTACATAAACAAGAAACAGAACGTATTATAAGACAGTAATGAATTTTTTTAACTGGAAAACATTTAAAGAGGACTGCTAAAATATTAAAGAGAATATTTATGACAGGCAAGCTAAAATCCAAATACTACTCAGCATTTTCTTGAATATTGCACTCTTGGAGTACTAGTTAGTATTTAGCTAGTCAGTAAATTCCAAAATAAAATGGCTGGCTGATTTTTCATACAAGATTACATAAAAGCTCAAGAATAGTTCATAGAGCTATACAAAGGGTAAATTAGGACATTTGAGCCTGCAATGTAAGAAATCAGAGTCAGCATATCCCAAACCAGAGTCAGTATATAGAGTCGCATGTTGTTGTTGCTATAAGAGGTGTTATTCTATCATCTCCTTCAGCCCTGGCCTTCAAAGGTTTTTAAGATAATAGGGAAACTCAGAACAAGTCAAAGATAAACAAGCCTAGAGCTGATACCTTAACACATATATTTCACACATACCATTTCTGATGGAAATAACCCTTTAAAATACATCCAGATATGATGGAAGTCAGAGTCCATATTCAAAATTTCTGACATTTTAAAACAAGATGCCCTAAACCTAGGAGACAGACAACTAAAGATAAACTCTGAAAACAAACACTATATTGAAAGACAGAAAAGTAAGGTTATGAAGTGATTTGTACTGAATCATTATATGGGACTCAGAGACAAAGACTGGGTCTGCTGGAAACAAACAAATCCATGGATTCTGCTTAATCAGACAGCTAAGGAGCCCTTCATGTGCATGCTATTTCAGTTTGTTTTCCAAAAGTAGGTGATATACTTCTAGTTACAGGATTCCCTGGGGGTAAGAAGATGCTTTCTAAAATGCAATTAAACTTTTACTCATCCATTCAAAAGAGGATAACTTGATACCATTAAAAATCCATTTTTGCTCATCTCACCTCAGTTTTAGTCTTCTTTTGGTATCAGTGTTATTTCAAACAATTTTTAAAATCAGAATTTTTAGAGTAAAAAGAAGCTTGTTGAAATATGAGATTAGAGAATAAATATTCTCTGTAAGAGTAGTTTCAGTGCAAGACATACCAAAATTCAAAGATATAATGGAATAAATGTTATACCTTACAATTATAAATTATGTTATAAAACTTCCAGAGACTTATTTCATAAATAATCCACTATCAACCATGAACTCAGAGATTTCTGGCAGCTCCAGTATAGACTATTTGGAAATGCAAACAGCCGCCAACTGAATCAAAAGGGTACTGATACTCAGTTAACGCAGGACACAAGTTCTCAAAACTGGCTGTGCATTCAAGTCACATGAGGTACTTTTATAAAAACATCTATTACTAGGATCCACCTCAGAGATACTTACAGAGAGGCCCGGGAGTTAGGCCTATAATTCTGTAGGTTGTTTGATTTTTGGTCTGTTTAGAAATTAACCAGATTAGATACGCAGCAGATTCCAGAACCACCAGTTTGCTGGGTCTCCATATGCATGAGAAGTTTAATATATAGATCTCATTGCCTTTTTTTTAATAGCAGTAAAAAATATGGAGATGAGAGAAGATGGGCTTCCTCAGTGTGACATATCTACAAATTAAGTTCTTATCTTTGTCCAAAAAATAGTGTCAAGACTGCAAATGATTCCTAGGTAGTGAGGAGTGAGAAATTATCTGTTGTGAGAGACAATGTGCATCCATGTGTTTAATGCACAGCATCTTCTAACTGGTCAAAACTAAATCTACTTCTGAGTCACAATGAATATTTAATACAGTCCTATGCATAAGAATGTACTTTTGTAGAAAAAAAAATTACTAACTAGGGTTTTGACTATTTCTGCTGTGCTATAACCAGATTATATATAAATAAAATCTATCCTACTAGTATTACAACTTAGCTAAAGACCAGGGGAAAGAATAGATGGCTGACATTCTAGAACCTTACTTTCTTGGACTGCAAATCAAAATCAATTTAATTCATTTGAGTGAATCCGGATTTGTGGTTCCAGGTAATCACATCATAACACTCCAATATCTGTTTCACTCATCAGGCTTGGACCTGTGGTCCAACAGCTACTGAAGCATATGAATCAGAGCCTTAGCTGTCAGTCAAAGGATGCCTCGCTGTCAATAATGAGTACATCAGGCGGAATGAGCATCCGAGAACTTTGCAAAAATTACCACAGGGTATCGACAGGAGAAGTGGGTATCAAAAAGACAAAAGGTATTAGGAGATAAGTCCATTCTAAGGACTTCACATTGGAGCTTCCATCACTAATGGCCATGAGAAATGGCAGAATAACCTTTTCCTGAAGGTGAAAATTAGCATTATTTTGTGTACATAGAAAAAAAGATGAGAAAAACCACAGGAATAATGGAATTGGCTTTTGTTTACTCATCACACCTAAAGACCCCAACTGTTGAACTGCAGTGCCCTCTTCCTAGCCATGCAAACAGAGCACCACTTCAAAAACAGAGAAAAGAGATTTTGCTGAAGCTCTTTACAAAACCCAGCTAAGAATTTAAAAGCAAAGGAACAAAAAGCACATTTCCTAAGTTGGATAATTGTGCTGCATTTATCTTATTTAATATTTTATGGGCAATTCAGTTAGAAATTAAAATGTGATCTGGCTTTTAAATAATGAGTAAAGGGAAAAAAATTTCTATCTGTCCATAATTTAGATCTCATTAGTGGGAAAGCAAAAGAAACATTAAAATCAACCTCTAGTAAGCTCCAGGCTTCAGTGGCACATACAGCTCCTTCTGCTGAAAATTTGCCCTCTAGCACCCAGTGTTAAGTTATTAATACCAAACCTCTACCCCAAAAGGGTGCTTATAACAGGCTCCAGTTAAGGCTGAATAACTGCTCAAAGACAAATTCCAATTCAGAAAGTGATACTAATTAGCTTCTTTATTAAAACATAGTTTTATTATAGTTTGCTTATGAGTTGTAGACTATGTATATAGAGCACATGTTAATTTCTGTAAGTACAGTTCATTTCTTACATTTTGGGGATGTGCTATGTAGTTTACAGCCATATGAATGCAAATAATTTTTGACACAATGCTCTTTTTCCATATTATAAAATGCTATATCATTAAATTAATTATAAAGGCCTATTACGGATTGAATTGCGCCCTCCTCCCCAAACTCCTATGTTAAAGTCCTAACCCTTAGAAACTCAGAATGTGACTGTATTTGGAGATAGACTCTCTACAGAGGTAATCAAGTTAAACCGAGGTCATTAGAGTAAGCACTAATCCCTAATGACTAGTGTCCTTATAAGAATGGGGAGTTTGAACACAGACATGGAAGACAATATGAAGATACAGGGAGAAGATGGCTTCAAACAGATGCTGCCACTAGGCCCTCAGAAAAAGTCAACCCTGTGGATACCTTGATCTCAGACTATCAGCTTCCAGAACTGTGAAATAATGAATTGCTACTGTTTAAGCCACACTGTCTGTGGCACTTTGTTAAAGCTGCCCTACAACCCAATAAAGGTCTAAACATTCAGGCTTAACAGTGATTCATTCAAACATCCAGACTCTTTTCAAATATCCATACACCACATGTCCTTAAAGCACTGTAATAGATCTTTTTCACCATTTATCCTAATGTTTGGAATTATTGTAAATACAACTAACATTTGATGATGGTTCCCAAATGCTCTCTTTACCCAGTACTACCCTTCTTCCTTCCTTCACTGATGTCCTTCCGTCTATCACCTGAGCACCTCCCACATGGAGGAAAAGATCACCAGACCCCCAACTAAAATCACTGAAATATGCGGGCCCCTTCTTGATCTAATTATTTCGTACTGAAGTTCTGGGGTGTCTAGTTTTAATAAATGCGTTACAGTCCTGGATCCTCTTACATGGCTCTCCGAGAATAAACCTCAATGGATAATCCCTTAATGTAAGAGCACAGTCTCTCAGACTCACAACTTCTTAAGACTCTGAGTCCAAGAGAGTTTGGCCCTCTTCTTTTTGAGGTTATACTAATTTTACTTACATGCCATATCAATAGATTATAGTGGTAAATAAGGCAACCAGTGCACTTTGCTTCCTTAAAGGCAATCACGAGGCAGCACACAGACTGCGGAAAATAACCAGGCTAGGACTTGGTTACCTTGATACAGATTTGAACAAATGTGCCTTGAAAATAGACTCTTGGTTTGTTAATGTTGTTTCCAATGCTAAGAATTCCTTGAAAAGTTAAACTGCCATATTTAATTTTGTTTTTTTACTTAGTGAATTAAAAAAAAAAAAAAAAGACTTGTTTAAAATCAACCTCTTGCATATTTAATTAGGATCCACAAAAAAAAACAAGGAATAAAAAATTAAACACGTGACATTTTTTGTATTTGTTTTAAAGTCATTCTGTCGCTTCAACAAATACGAAATGATGCCTGCTTCTTGCCAGTAATTCAACAACCAATAGTGAGCAACAGTAAGCAAGACAAAGTATGCCTTCACTGGAGCCTGCATTCTTTGAGGAAGACAGGTAACAAACAAATTCATTTACCAAATGTCTACATTAGATAGAATTAATCTGTAATGTGCTTTTAAGGACATAAACATGGATTTAAAAATAGAGATTTACAAGGGAGCAAGACTTCAGATAAGACAGGAAGGTGCTCTCTGAAGAGGTGACATTAAAACTGAGATCTGACATCAGAAGAGGCAGATACACAAAGTACTTAAAGCAAGAGAGTCAAGTATACTTTAGGAACTGCAAGAAAGCTGGGAACGTGGAGTATGGTGAACAAGGAAGAATGAGGGATGAGATACATTAAAACGACCACGCAATGCCTTATTGATAGGCTAGGGAATTTATATACTAATATAAAAGCATTGAAAAGCCAATGAAGGGTTTTTAAGCAGAGGGGTGACATGGACTTAGAGCTTTTAAATGGTGACTCTGGCTGTGATATGTAACTGATTGGGCAGGGGGTATAGCAGAGACTAGAGAGGAAGAGGGAAGACCTCTGGGAGGGGGATGGCTCAGAACAAGTTAGTGGTGCAGACAGAGAGAGGTGGGTAAGTTAAAGATGTACTTTAGCAGCAGAACCAACAGAACTCGCACATCAATTGAATGCAATTGTTGAGGAAAACGGAGGATTGAAACGTGACTCCAAAGTTACTAGGGCAATATTATAATCTATATTTTCTTAATCAGGTCTACTCTCAATAAAACTGGTATCTACAAGATTCTTCACCATTTATTTTTACAAGACTCAGAGTGCATCAACATTTTATTTATTAGGCATCATGTTAATGGCCTGCATGTGGCCAAAGCTTGATAATATCAAGCTATTCAATTCCTTTTGTTTTCCCTCAAATCTTTATTTTTATTATGGAAATGTTAAAAAAAGTAGGGTTTGATTGAAGTAAAAACTTTATACACTGGATATGTAGCCCATCGAATTTATGGGCCAAATTTAACTTACACTTTAGGAGTTAAATTTAATTCACATTATAATTTATGGTTTAAATTTAACTCACATAGAAATACCACTGTAGACAAAGTACTACACAGTGAAACAGATTTATTTATGCAATCAAGTCACTAAAGAGATTTTTTTAAGTTATTCTTTGGACTTGTGGGTCTTTATTTCAGCTCCAAAACAAAAATGAATTTAGAAAACAAGACAGTTGGAAAATGAAAAGATCATGATTTTCTTTTTTTAATGTTACTGTCTCTTTCACTGTCAACTATTTAATTTGTCGAAATACAAGGAATTCCTGGGATAAAGGGGGATTCTATTAAGTACTTTGAGCAACAACATTATAATTTTCTGAAGAAAAAATAGTTTGGGATGGTTGTATGATTATTATTCAACTATATCAGCGCATCTCCAGTATGAATGTGAAGATGGATCATCTGGAGATCATCCTAAGATGCTGATACTGACGCTGGACACCTGAGTTGGAGCCTGAGAGCCTGATTGTTCATGAGCCCACATGTAACACCCATGCTGCTGGCCCTGGGACCACAGTTTGAGTATCAACAAACACTCTCATAATTTAATCTAAATACTATCATATTATTATGCATTGCAATAGTGCAGTACAATTCATAATGTCCAGATATACCGGGAAGTTAACTAAGTTAGGTCCTCCTGCTAGAGCAAACAGAAAGACAAGCATTGTATCTCTATTGTTGATGCTAATATTAACCAGGTTCATTATTGTAAAAAATTCTATTAACTATGGATCATTTTAAAATCTTTTTTGCCTTCTTTCTTGAATTCCCAGTGAGCAAACTGCAGGAAACCAAATGGCTGTGTTTAGAGAATGACCTTCGTTGGTTCTAAGTCATTCCCCTTTTCTCTTATTTACAGTGCTCACTGGCCTCTTGATAGAAGCCTAAAATTTCCTTTTGTGCTATATTTTTTAATGCAGCATAAGATTAGTTTTATATACAGATGCTGAAAATTAGGAAAATATACATAACACTTAAAATTTATGGGGCATCAAATAATTTAAATGGTTGAAAACCGACATAATTAGCAGTGCTGCAGTCAGGGATGTCAAAAATTAGATAAGGTTCTAGAAAGACAGACGATAAAACGCTTCCTCTTCCCTATGAGATGTGAGTAATTAGGATGGTAGGAATAGAGGAGAAAAGCATACTAAAAATATTATAATATTGGTGCCTCCAAAATCCCTGGGAAGTTTTGCTTCTTTCATTCGGCCTGAAGTCAGAGTACTGAGAGTATACTTTATGACGTCCAGAGAGAAACCATGATAGTTACTACCTCCCAAGGGAAAATCAGAAAGGCCTCTGTCCTCCTTAAGTTACCCAAAAATCCTGAAGATCCATAGGTATGGGAAAAGAGATTCTCATCAGTAATACTTGATCTATGTATTTTATTACTAACCAGGAAAGATTGTAAACAAGAAATTAGGCATGTAGCCTCATACAATTCATGAAGAGAATTAAGTACCAATCCTACCCAAACTGAAACTGTCATATTTAAGTTGGTATCTCTCAAACAACTCTAAGTGTCATGAGAGTCCATTTTGTTACACACGTTCCTGTGTGCAGTTAATTCATCATGGCAAGGTCTTCAGAATATAGTTTTAGTTAAGATCATCTTCTCCATTGAACATAACTAGCTTCTATTGCATGAAGTGCTTAATTGGTAAAAATCGATCTTAAGTTTTTATCAACTACAATTGCCTCTTCCACATTTCATAGCCCAGGACATTGACATTTCCCTCTTGTCTTATGCAAATGTTTCAATATTTTCTAAAGTTTGGTTGTTGTTGTTTATGAGACAGGGTCTCCCTCTGTTGCCCAGGCTGGAGTATGACACAATCATGGCTCACTGCAACCTCAAATTCCTGGGCTCAAGTGATCCTCCCACATCAGCCTCCCAAGTAGGACTACAGGCATGTGCCATAATGCTCAGCTAATTTTTTTTCTACTTTTTTGGAGACAAGGTCTTGCTATGCTGCCCACGCTAATCTCGCACTCCCCACCTCCTAACACTTCTGCTTCAGCCTCCCAGGTCACTGGGATTACAGGTATAAGACACCATCCTGCCAAAACTTTTTTTTTTTTTTTTTTTTTTTTTTTGAGACAAGGTCTGGTTCTATCACCCAGGCTGGAATGCAGTGGTGTGATCTCAGCTGACTGCAACCTCTGCTTCCCAGGCTCAAGCAATCCTCCTGCCTCAGACTCCCAAGTAGCTGGGACTACAGGTATGCACCACCACGCCTGCTAGTTTTTGTAATTTTTGTAGAGACAGGGATTCGCCATGTTCTCAGGCTGGTCTCGAACTCATGAGCTCAAGAAATCCACCCACCTTGGCCTCTCAAAGTGCTAGGATTACAGGCAGTATGAGCCATTGTGCTCAACCCTGGCAAAACTTTTAAGGGCATTTATTCCGCATTCACAACTGGGGTTAATTGTGTGGAAATCTCATCTAAGCTTGGCATTCTCATATAAGTAGAAGAGTATGGATCTCAGATTTTCTGATATCAAGTTTATTTGTCCCTTAAACAATATAAACTATCCATAGACTCTTATTAAGAGAATTCACTCCAGCGGCCAGAGACCCAGCACCTACTGAGTCCTACGTGGCACAATTGCTGTTTCACAGACAGTTTAACATACACTTTCTTTTTTCTTCCTTTTTTCTTTTTCTTTTTATTTTTTGAGATGGAGTCTTTCTTTGTCATTCAGGTTGGAGTGCAGTGGTGTGTGTGTGTGTGTGTGTGAGTGTGTGTGTGTGTGTGTGTGTTTAGTAGAGATGGGGTTTCACCATTTTGGCCAGGCTGGTCTCGAATTCCTGATCTCGTGATCCACCCATCTTGGCCTCTCAAAGTGCTGGGATTACAGGCATGAACCACTGCGCTTGGCCACATACACTTTATTTCACTCTCTATTGAAAACTCCATCAATGGGTGATTGCATGTATCCTGTTGATCACTCCTATTACCCTACATCCTCCTGTTTTATTCTTACCATGTTTCCGACCCCTTCATAAACTCTGTATCCCTCACATGCCTTTTAACTGTGAGTGTTTCTTGGAGTTCCCAACTCTGGTCTCTCTTCAATTTATATACTCCAGATATCTCACTGACATACGTTGTTTTTACTGTCATCTATATGCTGGTAAACTCCAAATCTATTATCTATAGTTCAGACCTCAACCCTCTATTGGAATTCTCTCCTGCCTGTCCCATAAGAGTCAAATAAACTCATCTTCATTCTCTCCTACTCTTTGCTCTCTACCTACAAACCTGCATGATTCTTCTCCACTGCTCCTAATCTCCAGAAATTGTTCCATAGCCACCCAGTCATGTAAGCCACCTTGGCTTCTCCCTATCCCTTCCCCCAGAGTCATTATCCCACCATAAAAGTCCGTCTCCTAAAGACCTGTAGAATGTTATTGCTTTCCTTCAGATCTACAACACTTAAGAAATGAATTATGCCACTGTCTCCAATATGACCTCCCAGTCTGTCTCCCTTACATACCGCCACTAGAGTGATCATTCTAAAGTATAAAGCATGTTAACCCCCCATCCTAAAATACTGAGGTGAATACCCATCACTTTTATATAAAGTTCAATCGTTTGGCCTGACTCTTTGAAATCTAACCCCTATGTGTGTCACGAATCGCATGTCTCCATATGAACTTCAATTTAGGACAAATATTTGTAATTTTCCTAAAGAGCCATGCACTCTCCTTTCCCTGCTCTTATCCCACTATCCTTCCTCTTGGAACACATCCTCCCTTGCATTCCACTGCTCATCTATTCAACAAAGCCTATTTGATCTTCTTTGATCCCCAACAGGCTCACTTTGCTCTTCCTTGTCTTCCCATGGCATCTTATACATACCTTTGTTACAGACTTGTGCAAACAATCACACACCTTTATTTCAGGCTCTGGCCTCTCTTGCTCTGAATAGTGAGTTTTCTTAAGCATTTCATCATCTGTATTGTGACCTCCTTGAGAACAAGAATGATATCTTATTCCTCAGAGTACCCCCAGCACTTAA